>BHFT01048159.1:0-23059 GCA_004320025.1 Laticauda laticaudata | reverse complement strand
TTATTTTTCTTATATGTATCCATGTATTCATAACTATGTCTTTACTTATACCTATTATCTTGTAAGCAATTGACAAATAAAATAAAAATAAAAAAATACAGTAAAGTAACTTTTCTATCACATTTGAGCTGAGAATATCTGGATGAAAGGGAAAAGTTGGAGGTTTTTGTATTCTTTTGCTGTTGTATGGTAGCAATTTTTGCAATTGGGCAACAATTGTCCTAATTTACTACTGAACATGGCCACTAACATGATATAGTGAATGGTCCTTTCATTTTCCATCTGGGCTGTAGGCTGCTGGTAAGAACATGATTGCCATGTACAAATTTAGTGACTGCTGAGATTATTCTGAAATTGGTTCATTTCTTATCTAAGCTAATATGTAGAATAAGGTTTGGTTATTGTTGGAGTAGCTGGGCAACTACCTGCGCTACGTTTTTCATGTTGACATACTGGGTATAATAGTGAATCTATGAGTGAGGGGCTGGAGGGAAGTTCTCTTCATACATGGCACTGGATTTAATTCCTTCTATCGAAGTTTAACAGATTGCACAGTCTCCTTGTATGTATTGCTGGGATGCCACCATTTCTAGAGTCAATAGACTAATTTTGAATGCCTTTTTTACTCTGCCACCCAAAATGGACATGTCAAGTTTTATTTCTAGGAAACAAACATGATTATACTTAAGAAATTATGACCTGAACAGGATTATATTAATCCCAGAAATCTCCTTCTTGTATCTATCATCCATTGATTTACTAATCTCTAGGAACTGCACATTTCCCCCAAAGATCAGAAGTTGTTACTACAGTCTGGAGACATTCACAGTACACACAACTCTAGGATATTTGGAAATTATGGCCTGAAATTAACTAATAGGGATGTGGGGATGAGTTGAACTTAAAGAGTTGGCTTAATTCTACAGACTGAGCTCTGGATTTCTGTCCCAACTTCCCAATAACACACTGATTACCTGCAATGGAAAAGATTTCAAATAGAGAAAGATAGGTTATGTGCTTCTTTCTCTCTTCTACCTTGCTAATTTGTTACTGGCGGGGGTTTGGATTGTTCAATCTGCTTATTGCAGAAAATTTATTTCCATTAGTGGCAGGCATGTGAATAACCACAGTTAATTGTTGGAGTACTCATAAAAAGTGTTCTGGTTTCAGGCATTTGGGGTATATGAATCTAATGCAATCTTGAAATTTTACTTCATATGCTGGTGTTGATTATTGAATGTTGCTTTTGGCAATGTGAGCACAATGTTACATCAGAAAGTAATTGCTTCCTGTTGTATTCCGAGTGATAGAATATTGTGCCATGGTTGTTCTTTTATATAAAAATTGCATGTAGAATTAGATTTTAATTGTGCACATTTATTGCTTATTCTTTGTTTTTACAACACTCAATGTTTTTTGAATATGCTATTATAGTTCAAATACTTTGTTTATGATTATATCTTTTAATAGAATCTAGATATGAGATCCATTTTTTTATGTGATGCTTGTGCCAAAATTCTCCCTGTTCTATGTAAGTTGGCAGGAAAATACACACACACACACACACACACACACACACACACACACACAAGGCTTACGGAAAGAACAAAATTCAGCAAAATCATGCACCTTTTCTACTCAAAGAACCATTCACTTATTCAAATTGTCTTTAAAATGTCAAAGTTCTATGTTGAAATTGATTTGAAAGTACATGCAACAAAAATGAAAAAGACATAACAGTAAAAATAATGTGAAAATGCATAAAGAGAAGGGGAAATTATACTCAGTACAGTTGACAAATACATTTTGAGGGATTACTTCGGCAATTGTTTGGTACAGGTGAAGTATTGAGCCAAAAAAACAATGATTAGAAGAGAAAAATCATCTGATTTAATTGAAATATTTATTTTATTTATATCCCACTTTAATTATTTTTACAAATAATTCAAGGTAGTGAACATACCCAACACATTTTTCTCCTCCTATTTTCCCCACAACAGCAACCCTGTGAGATGAGTTGGGATGAAAGAGTGTGATTGGTCCAAAGTCATCCAGCCATGGCTAATGCAGAATTTGAACTCAGAGCTCAATTTGAACGTGAGCTCAGAATTTGAACTCAGCTTCTAGTCTGATGCCTTAACCAAATGGCCAATAGTTGGGAAGAACATCAACATCTAAATATCTCCTCTGCTCCTGTTCAATTCTTTATAAATGCTATGGTAGGCAATCTGAATTTCACTCTCCCTCCCACTCTCAAATTAGAAGAATCTATCATCTCCAATTTGCTTTATGTAGACTAATGAGTGAAGAGAAGTTTGGTGAGGGAGTTGAGAGGGATTCTTTCCCCTGTTTTTATTTTCTCATTGTCCATCTCATCTAATTGTCCAGGATAATTTTCAGGTACAGAGAGAGCTTTTGGAAGCTTGCAGTTTGCATAAACAAATAAGGATCAAACAGGGAAGATTTACATATGAATTTGGCTAGGACTTTAGCGGAGGAGGTTCTGGACAAGACAGGCAACAAAGGAAACAATATTTATCTTCCTACTCATGCTCTAAAACCTGCTCCAAAGCAAGTTTATTTCCTTGATGAAAATGAAAGGGAAGAATAAGAGAGTTCTTACATTGAAATACATCTACACTGTCTATTCTAGACCTCTCTCTCTCTCTCTCTCTCTCTCTCTCTCTCTCTCTCTCTCTCTCTCTCACACACACACACACACACACACACACACACACACACACACACACACCTATTATTTGTCTGTCTGTCTGTCTGTTTATCCATCATTTATCTTAGGAAAAATAGAGACTGGAAGATAGACATGCTATCATCTTCAGAGTCTCAGTGTATTTCTGATGTTTATCTATCCTCTTCTTCATCATCCGTTTTCACCTTTATCATCATCTAGTTAATTATTTACCTACTTACCTACCCACCTACCATTATATGTCTGTCTGTCTGTCTGTCTATCTATCTATCTATCTATCTATCTATCTATCTATCTATCTATCTATCTATCTATCTATCTCAGGAAAAAATAGAGACTGGAAGTGGGTTTTCTAGGCAACCTCTCATTTTCAGAGTCTCAGCTCATTTCTGATGTTTAATCTACCAAATCAAACTTTCAGCTTGAGTTTACTGTATCTGAAAGAACAGCTCTTACCTGAAGTCTTTTTCATTCCAGAAACTAGCATCTGAAGCCCCACTATGGGTTCTTTTCTACACTGTTGTTTGCCCTTGAGCAGGCCATTAATAAATATATTTTATTGCAGTTTTAGTGCCAGGCAAAGACAGTTTTATTCTCTCAGGCTGTTGAATATCTTAATATTTTAATAACTCTATTATGCTGCAATGGAACCTATTAATTAATTTTGTTCCTTCTGTTTTACTAAGACTTCTTTTTTATTCTTACTATTTGTTGTATTTCAAGCAGTTGTCTTTGGATGAAACTTTTAGGCTGTGACTTCAAACTTGTTTCTAAGCAAAATCTTTTGCTTTGAATAGTAGAATACATAACATTTTAAAATATTCATTCTAAGAGTGGAGTGGGTGTTTTTTTTTGGGAGGGGGGGGCAATCTGGAAAATCATGTTTTAGCTAAGCCACAGGACTCATTCTTATATCCTACTAATTGAAGTTGCTTTGCACTCATGTCCTTTAATTCAAGCCCAACCTGAAATGGAACAATCTAAATTTATCTTCAGCTGTTCTAGGAATATACTGGTCTTCTTCCAATTCAGCTCTTCCATATCAACAATCTATAACTCTTCATTGATGATGAAGATGACATGGGCTAAATCTGCTCAACTCCCATTGATGTAGGTTGTTCTGGGCATGCAATGAGATTATACACCTAGTATCTGCAGAAATATCTCCCACATAATACTGTACTGGTGCTTCAGAAAACACCATTTAGGTTCCCTCCTAATATATATAGGTTTAGTGATTTTCTGAAAGAGCAATAGATCTGTTTGGTATACTGTACACATTTTTAGGTAGACATAGTTAAACTTGTCTTTTAATTATCTTGCCCCTTAGTGTTCCCTTGTGAGTAAGATAAATAATCGCTAGTTGCTGTCTTTAGCATATAATGGTTCAGGCTCGACTAATTATAGGTGAGTATAAATGCTCCCCAAAAAGTGTACTTGCCCAGAAGATCAATTTAAACTGGGAGGGTTGAGTTCTGTCACTGTATGTTGCTTGTGCTAACTAACTAAAAGTATCACATCCTCTGCTACTTTCATCCAACCAGAAATGTCTACAAATGTTATATTTTAAAAGATAGGGCAATATTATTTTGTCTACACCCACCCCATTTTGCTTACATTGTAATGTATTTTTGGGTGCTAGTAGCCATTGGGGCTTTCTCAGGAGCAAACAGGACCTACTGAGATCATTGAGGGCAATATAGGTGGATATCTGTGTATCTCTGTGCATCTCTCACTGTGTGGTTGGAAGCCAGAGATCAAATAAGTGTGATCAGCTTTCAAAATGGCAGGTCTGAGATTAGAATTATCTGACCACAGAGCCAAAAACTATAAAAATAAAAACTGTCACTTCTTAATGGAATTTGCCACTGTTTTGCCTTCATATAATGAAGCACCTTGTGGCAGTAACTGTATGTTAACACTGTAATAAGACTTTCATGGTTGTATCCTTTTAGAAGTTTCCAGGGTTTGAAAATTATTATTATTATTATTATAATTATTATAATAAATAATAATAAGTCACCATTTCTGATTTATCAACTGATAGCACCTAAAAATTTGTGACCCAAGGGACAAATTCAAAACATTACAGCAAAATAATATTGCTTGATGTCAACTAAAATGTTTTACTGAATGCAAACTATAATCCAGAAGCATTTGCTAGATACTTTGCTAGTATCTGCTAGCTATCTCTTATGGTTTAAGATGAAAACTTCTTTCAAAAGAGGAACAAGATGGGCAAGATGTATCCAATATATTTAGGGTTGTTTGTCTTAAGAAGAAACTCACTGGAGCTTTGTTAGAGCTTTGTTGATAGTTAGACAGATCTGAGCATAATAGAGACCAAATTAAATTATTTAACAAAGTCCATTGTTATACCATCTACTCTTTAAAGAGAAACAAGGAGAAGCACCCTTTTGTTTAAAAAAATGCTATTAATTTGAAGATTCCAGCATGATCCAAATGGATGAAGCTATCTTCTGTAAGGAATGGACAATATTCCTTTACTTTTTGTAAAGTGTTAAGATCTGAGCAGGACAATGAAAGATGTGAAAGAGCAGCACAATAAACCAAAATCATGGATAGCTTATAAACTTTGGATAGAATTTAGTGCGGGTGGTTTCATCAGTTTTTCATTTCATGTCCCGTCCCCCCCCGCCTCACTATGCTGTTCAGGTCTTCTCATATTACCCTTCTAACAGTGAGGTAAGCACAGTGCCTTAATTTTCAGGCTGTGCAAAATGTTAGAAACTCAGAATCTCAGTTACAAAACAAGGAAGATTTACAATAGAGGCAGATTAATCAGCTTTGCTCAAACTCATAAGAACTATTGCTTGTGTACAGGGTGCAAGGGATTGTTAAGAAATTGATGTGAAAAGGATAAAAATTAAGCCCCTCAGCAGCTCAACTTGATATCTGGAAAAACTGGTGGTAAAATATAGGCTGGCAATAAATAAAAATATAGGTTGGCAACACAGTAGTGTAGTTCAGATAGCGACAAAGTAGGGGGAGAGAGGGAGAGAGAGAGAGAGAGAGATTTGCATCTAGGCAGAGTTCAGATCTGTTTTCTGTACCAGTGTTTCTTTTATGGTTTTTCCAAAATCATGTTCAGTACAATGCCCTCAAATGTTGTCTGTGTTTAGCAATTGAGTTGATTTATATGTAGTTCAGCTACAATATATCTTAAATTGATAGAAATGTGATCTTCCTATTTGAAACACTGAGGCAGGCAGGCAACATTCTCCTTGGTGGGAATTCTTGTTTCATCTGTGCTCCTGGCCTTGGGGCTCAAGAAGACAAGCTTCTACAACTCATCCCCATCGTGTGATTGCTCTATTTCATGCATAGATATGAAAGGATTATATGGGAATATACTGTATTTATTTTCCCTTTTTTCCCTCCAGGCAGTGGTTTTGTTTCATTATAAGATGCAAATATTTCATTATAAAATACAGATATTAGCAGGGCACAGTGGCATTTATACAATGTAAAATAGAAATTGTTAAACCTATGATGGCTTGGATAAGTTGAACTTATTATGTTTGAAGTATACAATTGAAGCTGATTGTAATATTGGTAGGCAATTGAAAAGATGCATTAAATTACCTTATAATATATTTAAAATATTATATCTTCAGTTTAATGCTTGATACTAAAATCTCCATTGTATTATTTGTTTTTATTTATAAACATTTTAAAAAAATAAAAAGAGAAAAAAGCTGCTTGGAAGAGGAGGTAAGTATTTGATTTCTAATTTTTCCTTTTTTATATAGATCTGATCAATTTGAACCATTTATAAACATTTACACATACACATACACACATAGCCAACAAATCATACTATAAGTGTACATGTATGCCTTACTGTATGATGTATCATGTTTATGCAAACCATTCTTGCTTGAATTTGGTTAAATTTCTCATGTGGATATAAACTGTTTTGTCATTGTTATGTATTCTCCAAGTTAAGTTCCTAATCAGTTGTGTTGTATCTTTCTTCCAATGTTAGACAAGGTTTATTCTGGCAACATGAGTATGTATCTCAGTAAATTAAGATCTTTTCTGTTAATACATTCTGGAAATATGACTAATAAAAGAATGTGATTTAATTTCACACCACTTCCCCTTTTGTATGGGAACAGTTGAAGAAACTAATGCAGCCAAAACAGCTTGGGAGAGTGTAATGACTAAATGACATATCTTGCTCTCTCCTATCAGGAACTGGAATAAGGAGAACAATTGGCATCCCCAGTGTTAGAGGCTGACAGATATCAAACAAAAATGAATTTGTGAGTATTTGGGGACAGACAGTGTGATCACCTGCTTAATCATGCATGCCATCTTTTATCTGCTAATGATTTTATTGTAGTATCTTTTTTTAATTATCAAGTTGTTGAGAGTTGTGTGGCATACAAATTTAATAAATCTTTACTTGAATAACTGATACAGGACAAAAGCAGACAAACCTCAGGGGGCAGAGCTAAGCACATCATCAATTTAGAGTCATCCACGTGGCCAAACAAGGTCCAAGTCTAACTCCTCCTGAATTCTGTTGACTCTTATCTTGCACCAATTTAATGTTGAACTCTAGTTGACTAGATTCTTGTGTATAAGCCTGCATATATCTTCTTTGCTGTAACCTAATGGATGATCCTGATTCTTTGTGCCTGACAATTGACTAGTTGTTTAGACTTGATCTGGCATTTTTTCCACTTCTCAAGTCCTTTTCAAGGACTTGTTGTAGCAATTGTTGTTTAATAATGCTAAAAGGTAAAGGTTCCTCTCGCACATACATGCGAGTCATTTCCGGCTCTAGGGGGCAGTGCTCATCTCCATTACAAAACTGAAGAGCCAGCACTGTCTGAAGGCATCTCCTGTGATCATATGGCTGGCATGACTAAATGCAGAAGGCGCATGGAATGCTGTTACCTTCTCACCAAAGTGGTCCCTATTTTTCTACATGCTTTTGAACTGCTAGGTTAGCAGAAGCTGGAACAAGTAACAGGAGCTCACTCAGTTAAAAGGTGCTAGGGTTTGAACTGGTGACCTTTCTGATCGACAAGCTCAGTGTCTTAGCCACTGAGCCACCGCATCCCTTTTTAGTAATGCTACTAAAGTATTATTTCAGGATATAAGCCAATCCAAATAAATCTGCTTCTGACAATTGACTGATGGTGATTTTGCCCCCCTCCTCCTCTTCTTCCTCCTCTTCCTCCTCCTCCTCCTTCCCTGCCCACTTCTGCTTCTCCTCCTCATCCTCCTTTAGATTTGTCACACTTTGGAAAGAAGATAAATTTCTTCTCATTTTGAAGCATGTAAGATAAAATATTTCTCTTACCATCTCTCTTAAAGTAGACAGCTTGCCGTGCTTTAAGCAATAATGGAACTTCAATAGCAGATCATTTTATTCATCTATTTCTGTTGCTCTAATTCTATTTTTTTCTGAGGTGCTTTCTCTAACGCTGATTTAAAAATTCAAATGTTAAGTGTATTTCTTTTAATATAGACTTTTAATATGAATTTTGTATAATGTGACATTTATAAGCAATTTATCTAATAGAATGCATTTTGAAGTATTTTAATTTAAATTTAATATGCATTGTTCAGGTTCTATTATTCCCTTATTACATACAGATTTTGTTTGCATTTTTTAAAATTAAAGAACTTCAGCACAACTTTTAGAAAACTGCAAGTTTCAAAGGATAACATAGTAAGCAACAGTTTGTCCATTGATTTCAAAATATGAAATTTTATTTCCAATATTGGTAGTAACACAGTCTTCTTAAAAAATAAATGAGAGAGGAGGAGAGAGAAAGGGAGGGAGAAAGCATTCTATGCTTGTTTTATTATTTATTCATTTTATTAAAATTCAGTACTCTCTGTTGAAAAGGCCCTGAAAATCCTCCCATGTTTCATAAAAGAAGAATGAAGCATAAAAATTGGAATAATATATTTGTTTAGATAAGTTATTTTCCCCCTTTAGCAGATGCAGAAAATATTCAGATAAGTTTTATTTTTGAATATCAACTAGTTCCAAAGACTCATGAAACCAGGCTATTACAAGCTATAAATCAGGTGATTAGAATACTTGTTCTACAGGTGCTTCTAGTGCAGGGGTGTCAAACTCGCATCATCACAGTGGCATCACATGACTTCTCCACCTTTGCTAAACTGGGTGGGGATGGGGTCAGCACGTAACACATCTGGCCTGCCGGTCGTGAGTTTGACATCCCTGTTCTAGTGAGTACATTCTTAAATCACCACTTGCAGTAATCTGATAAGAATTTTTAAAAGTTACATCTCTCAAGAACATAAAATGCTGGATCAAACTAAGTCCCATCTTAACCTATCATTTATAAAGAACAGTGGCCAGCTGTTTGGGCTCCTCACAACTAGGAGATGGAGACATATCCTTCCCCCACAAGTGATATTTCCAACTGATATTTGGAAGCAGGCACCCAATCTGGAAGTGACATTTCATCTGGAAGTGAAGTTCTAGAATTAAAAGCTTTTGACAATCCTGTTGATCAATAATTGTTTTAGTGATCATACCAATGATAGAGTACTTCCAAAAATGAAATTGTATCCATCTGCTTAATAAAGCCTATTCTTTATGTAGGCTTCTCTTGAAAGATTCAACTTTGCTCTCTGCATCAATTCCAAATCTACTGAAGAAAACTGGGGGTTCTCCAGAATAGATTTGGAGCACAATGAGTTGGAATGGGAAAAGATCAAAGAGGATTTCCACTGATTGAGCAGTAGCCTTTAACAATGTTTAATATGGCCTAATATCCCTATCAAATGTTATAGCAATGGCTCTCTTCGACTTTTGCAGCACAAATCTATGAGTGTTAAGATACCTTAAAGATTAAGAGATTTACTATGGTTTAAATTTATGCTAATATCAAGCTGTTAATCTTCCAAGAGTCTGGAAGACTTTTCATTGTTTTACAATAAGTTTGAAGAATTATTCACAGCGCATTGGGGACGGAATTTAGCACTATAATTAGACTTTTGTCCTTAGACAATTGAACAGTAAAGATATATGAAGGTTCCCCATAGTTCTTCTCAATTGCTCTCTGGTGACTTTAATGTAAAACTGTTAACTTGTGCAGAAATCTCCAAGCCAATGGACTCTTTCCATGGGCATTTGAAGCACTGATTAGAATCTTATTGCTTTCCAATTCTTTATTGCCATTCTGACAGTGTTTGAAGTCACTTAAACAAAATCTGTTACAGCAAAAAGGCACAGCTGCAAATACAATACACACCAAGGTGACTTTATTTCTTTTGCTTTTTGAATGATACTGTCTTTTGCAATTGGATTTAGATCTTCTTCTACTTTCATACGCTTCTCTCTACAATATTAGCTCCTGTCTCCCACATGCTTTTGAGACAGTGTCATATTTGGAATTTTATAGTGTAAGCACTGCCAGAAAATGTTTGCCATAGGGCTGCCTATTCAAGAATGGCTGCCATGGGAGACATGAAAGAAACATAATGCACATTTAGGGAAAACAAAGTGTGACATGGCTATCTGTCACCCTTCTTCCCCCCTCCCCACCATTGTCTTTGTCCTTTTCATTTTCCTGAGCACTTTCAAACAAAGCCCCAGAATCTTACTATTTATCATTTTTTATTGATTAAAAATGTTTTGGAAAAAAAATAACACTTGCTCGGAAAATATTTGAAAATGGTACTTTACTTTAAAAGATATATAGGCTATGGAGACTTCTAACCAAGGATTTTTGCATAGTTCTTTAAAACACACACACATATATATATATATGCATCAGGAATATGAAAAAAAATTAAATTAAAAAGTTAGGTTTAGCAATGTATATGATAAGCAGCAAAGGATATATCTATGGAGATTCTTAATCATCCCTTGTCATTTTTGTCTCAAAAGTGCCTTTTTCAAGAGGCAACTGGACTTTCTTGGTTTTTTTTTTTTTTTTAANGTTTTTTTTTTTTTTTGAAAATATTTTGCTTCTCAGCCAAGAAGAGCTGAAGAAGAAATACAAGAAAGCCCAGTTGCCTCTTGAAAAAGCACCTTTTTGGACACTAAAGGATATATTGTCAAAACCAAAGTTATGTGTAATATCATAATGCCTAGTCCTATTTTTAAGGAATGGAAAAGAAGTTCTCAGTGAATCTTGGTTAGAAATCTTGTGAGAAGCAAACTAAAGAAAACAGGTTTCAAGCAAGTGGGCCAAGAAATTCAATTGCTCCCAACAGTCCTTGATCAGGAGATCAAGAACCAATTGAATAATATTATGAGAAAAAATACAGTTTATTTAGGTGAGAAATTCTTTGTTTTTCTTTAGTAATGCTGTCTTAATCTGAGGTAATTTTGTATCTCTTCCAATTTGCTGTTTCCCTATTTCATTTATAGACAGATAATCAAGCTTGCAGTTTAAAGGATATTTTGAAATTAGATTAATATTTTCAGCTTGCTATCAGTTCATTAATCAATTAATTACAATTAATTATTGCAGTTAATTTTTCTCTTCAGTTCCTTATTCTTTTGCTTGCATTAAATAAATTTTAAAAATACTTCTGTTTTTATATTTCTATGGGTGTATAAGTCTATGTATGAACTATGGAAGTGTTGACTAATTTCCTCTAGTTTCTGATATAGCTGAAAATATTAATCTAATTCCAAAATATCCTTTAAAAGGATCAGAATATCAGAATAGATTTGGTCAAACCAAATCTATGTACATATTTTTCTTTAACATTGTAGCAATTCAAAATATTTTTAGATTGTCCTCTTTCTTGACATTGTGACCATACTTTTAAAATATTCAATTATTTTTGATGAGATGAAACCCATAAAAGTGAGTTGGGCAGTGCTCTAATTGTGAAGGTTGCTTGGGCTTCTGAGCTGGGAATTTGAGGCTACAGTCATGAGGGTAGCCTCAATATTTATAACTCCATCCCATCCCATCCCATCCCATCCCAGCATTCACTCCCCAACACTTTCCAATAAATATTGTGGGTTTTCTATAGATTGTTTTTATGCGGTAATGTAGAGCTGACCTTGGAGATAGGGAAGGAACAAGGAAGCCATTAAGGGAGTAGATAGTCTTGAGATAGTGGGAAACATAAGAATATGCTCAAAATAATCTTACCTTGATTTTGTTAGTATAAAATGAGGCAGAACAAAATTTGGATAGACTTTCAAGATTTTGATAGACTGTTTGTTTACTACAATAAACAATATCTTGGAAACCCTGCATACCTATTTCTTATCCTGGCCTCCTTCCAATAATTGACAACGTTTAAGGAAAATTCCACAGTAACTTGTAACTTAAAATTCTTTATTAAATAATAGTTGTAGACATAAAACTTTTTTTGGTTAATTTGGTTTCCCTATTTACTTCTTTAATATGTCCTTCTTCCTCATGTGTGCTGCAGTGTACCATGCAGTGGTGGTATGCTACCAGTTTGGCCTGGTTCTGCTGGGCCGGTAGCAGAGATGAGTAGCAGAGACTGAACCGGTTCTCTCCAATGCTCTGCTGTTGGGTCCACCCACCTGCCTGGGCTCCCATACTCACCTTTATCTTCTGCTTTTGAAGCGCAGCTGCTTGGCATAGAAGAGTGCAGTGCGGCAGCTGCTGAAGCGACTGGGAGAGTGCAGGCTTATAGGAGGTAAGTTGGAATGCCTCTGCACCTGTACAAACACCTCTGCGCCTGCACAAAGTGCATGTTTGGTGTGTGCAGGTAAAGTGTGTGCACGCGTGCAAAGTGCACCCACCAAGCCACGCCCATGAATCTGGTGGTAAAAGTTTTTGAATCCCACCACTGGTACGATAGGCCTTGTAGTATTGCATTAAATCACCCAGAGAGAAAAAAAAATGAAAGCAATCTGCCTGCAGAATTGTGCAGTAGTTGTATGCTGTTGATATCTGTCCTAAATAATATATGATAACATTACAAGAAATTGAGCCACCCATCAAAACTATTTAAGCATTCCCAGGTGAATATTTATTTGTTTGTATGATTTATGTGATTTATCTCAGTCAGGAGGGATTCTAAGAGGCTTAGAGATATTATTAATGTGAGAAATTGCAGTTAATTGCACACCTGTCTTCTTTTCTTTGGGAAATGATGGGATAAAGTATTTTGGAGTACATAGGATTTTTTTTTTTTTGAGTTATTGAAATTTTTCTGTCAAAAAGGGATAAGAATACTATTTTTTTTTTTAATATGGTATGTTAAACTCCACTCCAATGTCCATATCGCCATGTTCTTACTATATAGTTTTCCTGGCAGTAATGTAGAAATAGTTTTCCATTACCTTCTTTCAGGATCTTGTTTTGTTTTTTTATTTCCTATCTAACCTACCATTCGGAATGTTCTTGTGGTTTCTAATTCAGATACTTGCAAAGTCAAATTCTCCTTGGCAATATTCAAGACCAGCTAATATCATCACCTTCTATGATGAGCAGAATTTTAGATTTGGAACATTCAACTTTAACACTGATAGTGGAGGAGGAAGGGATTTTATCTGAAATTGTTCTGTGAGTTGTTTGGTGCCTTCTAAAGAGTAATTTTCTGTGAAAAAATAAAAGTTAGTATGAATATTATCAACTACTGCATATATTTTCATAAGTATTTGTTTACATTTTATCATGCATTTGGTAGAAAATTGAGAGAGATTTGTTTGTCATTAAAATAGCCTTATAACCTGTGCCTAATGAGCCATTGGGATGTAATCTATTCACAAACTATTTAAAATGAAAAGGGCAACAGCAATAATAGTGCCCTCTCTGAAACATTTTCTCACATCTTACATAGGAGATTATTTGAAACACAGAGAAATACCTGCCTCTGTTGCATTCTCTCTCTTTCTCTGTCTCTCTTTCTCTCCCTCCCTCTGCCCTCTCATTTGCAACAGCAGTTTTCTTTCCATAACTCTATGACATTTGCTAAATGACTGCCTTTATTGAGTTATATATTCCTCTAATGCTATGTGAATCTTGATTAGGAATATAGTTTTGTAAATAGATCTGAGTGAAGGTAATACACACACACACACACACATGTGCATACGCACGCACACACACACCACACACCCCATGAAGTTGAAAAACCTACTGACTTTAAAATATCATGTCTATGAAAAAAAAATAGTGGTATATACATATGGTATATATATTTGATGCCAAGAGGATTCTCTCACTTCTAGTTCTGGTGACCTTAAACATGTCTCTTTAAAACCAATGTGTGTGCCTATTCAGGTTTGATCATGTCAGAGAGTAGAAGTGTAAGTCCAAAGATTTTGTAGTAAGTGCAGAGTTCACACTGAAACATTTTTGGCTTAATTCCCAGGATTTCTTTTTCTCTGACCTTTGCAACTGCATTTTTAACACTACACATATAATGTCTGTGTTCAGCAAATGCACAGGTGAGGCATTTGTAGAACATATACCAGATATATATTGTAGATAAGGATAAATGTTTCATTTGAGTTCTGGTTATGTGAAAGTAATAAATATTTAGAAAAACTATGCTGATGCAATAAAATGCAGAATCGCAATAGGAAAGTTTTTACAGAAGGAACAGAGAATAGAAGAATTAGAATGCGAAGTTAGCATGCTGATTCTTCAGTTAAATACTTTACTTTGAATTCATTAACTACATGAAGCAGTTGAGTGAGTCATCCATAACCATTGGGTGAAGGATCATCAATATTTTGAAGTAAGCAGTGCTTGTCAATGTTCTGTCTTAGTATCTGGAGGTTGTAGGGCTTTGGATGGGGAATAACAGATGTCGGCTCAATCCTGGCAACACTGAAGTGCTTTGGGTTCTGCGACCACCTGGATCTGGGAATTTACCATCTTTGATTCTATTAGGTTGCAATTCCCTAGACAGACTTAGTTAACAATCTGGGAGTCCTCCCAGACTCATGTTCGAAGATCAGGTGGCAGTCATGGCTAGGAAGACCTTTACACAACTTCAAATTGTGCACCAGTTGTGCCCATTCTTGATCAAGAGGCTCTATGTTCAGCCAATCATATCCTGGTCATCCCATACTGTACATGGGAACTTGGAAGGCCAGGTGAGTGCAAAATGCAGCAGCGTGGACAGTAATGCACACATCTAGATCTGAGTATATTTAATCTCTGTTCTGCTTCTAGCTCCAATTCAAGGTGCTGGTGATAGGTTTTTTTTAGATTTATGTGGCATTTGGGTCACTTGAGGGCCACTTCTCCCCAGTGATATCTACCCATTCCATGAGATTCATCAGAAAAGGCTTCTTGTGGTATGGAATTGGGATGTCATTTGACAGGATCCAAGAAAAGACACATTTTTCTACTGCTGCACCCATCCTACAGAACAGGGGTCTTCAAACTTGGCCACTTTAAGACTTATAGACTGGCTGAAGAATTCTGGGAGTTGAAGACAATACGTCTTAAAGTGGCTAAATTTGGAGGCTCCAGCTTAGAACATCATGACTCCCCTAACTCCCAAGATCAGCCTCCACCTTGATAGCCTTCTGGAAGTTACTGAGAATCAAAGAGTGATGCAAGACCTATAAAATGGTTGTACTGCTTGTGAAAAATAAATAAATAATAAATAAATATCCTAAAATCATATCATTTTTTTAAAATGAAGATTTAAATTATGGCTCTATATTACATTATTATACATTGAGCCTATAGTTGTGTCAATTTTTTTGGTAATTGCCTAAACCCAAAAATGATTCTTTTCCAAGAACAACCCTCAGAATTCTTTTTAGAAAGATTTATTGTGAAGAAAGAATTCTAGAAAATGAACTACTTCTCATTTACAACCTATTTATCCCCATGTAAATTTCAGAAGAGGGTTTGAGTCTTTTTCCCTTCTTATGACCCAGTGAAGAGATAATGAAGAAGCTTGCAATTGGTTGTTTACATAATGTTCCCTTAAATCTTTACCAGTTTTGGAACTGACCATTATAGTCATCACTACTTTCTGTACTGTAGAAAAATATTATTTATGAACCTACTACCCTGCATGAAATTAACCCTACAATGGTCAAAATATAGTTTTTCAATTGGAAAATGAAATGATGCATCATTTCTAAGATGTTTTGAAAGGAAGATATGTTTTGATCAGAATCTGAAGATACCAAACTATGTTTCTCTCTAGGATCTGTATTCTTGTACTGCTAAGAATATTTTCCAAAACTGAGATATTCAAGGTATTACAATAATCTATCAACTAATATGCAGCAAATACAACACACAAACAAATAATATATGTTGAGTAACTTGTGCATTTAAATTCAGCATTTGAACACAATGTAGGGTCCTATGGACATATACTTCTGAATTCTTCTCAAATCTCCTTTATTATTTCTTAGCACAGTAATGGAACACATCGTAGATGGTAACTGATAATAGAACTTTGAAATCATCTTGATATATCAAGACAATGCGACTGCAAGGCAAGCCTCTTGGAATATTAAATTTTTGATGAAAATTATTTTTGCACAGCAGGTGCCTTTGTAAATGAAATAACTCAGCTGATTTAATTTTCTCTTCAAACCCCTAAAGGCAACTGTGCACATTATTGACTAATGACCTGAAACATTTACCTTAAAAAAGGTATTTTTCATGCTATAGTTTGGCATGCAAGCAACGTGAACATGTGAACTAATTCTCATGTTTTGAACTCTGTAATTTATAATTTATCAAGATACTTCAACTAATTTTGAAAGCCTCTGAGTGACTGCATGCTTAATGTGTTTTGTTTTTCTGATGCTTTTTAAACTCCTTCAGTACGAACACTGAAATATTTCCAGAACTCTACCTTTATAATTGCATTGATAAAGATTTTATCATATCAATGATATGTTTGTTGATTCTCTCCTTCCCCTTAAAAGCATTTGCTGAATTTAGCCTCACAGAAAAACGCCTTCCATGATTCAACACTTTTGGCAGAAAAAAACTGTGAGGAATCAAGATATCCATGTTGAACATGAACCAGCAATGTGATGCAAGTATTAAAAAAGGCAAATGCGATATTGAAATACATTAATAGAAGCATAAGGTCAGGCACAGGCACCAATTGTTCCATCCTGCAGATCAACTCCTATTTCCAGCTGTGTGCCACAATTCCACAAAGACAAGGAGAAATTGGGCCAAGTTCAGAAAAGGGCTACCAAGAGAGTGAGAGGTCTAGAAACAGTTAGCAATCTGAACATGTTTAACTTACTCTTCAAATATAAGTAGAGAATCAAGGGTGGGATGCTACTGGTTCTGCTTGGCTCTATAGAATCAATAGCTCTGAAGAGCAGCAGACACCAAACCGAATCTGTGTTTGCTGCTGATGGGCCTACCCCCCCCATCCAGGCTCTTACCTGTCCTCTATTTCCTGCTATTTCAATCCCAGCTGCTTTGAGCAGCACAGATGAGGTTGAAAAAGCAGGAAAAAAAGAGGCTTTTCAAATGCTGCACACCCACACACGCATTTGAAAAGCCTCTTTTTTTCAGCTGTTCAGGCAGCATAGGTTTAAGGTTTTTTACATACACGTGCAGCACAAAATGTACTCACCAAATCCCACCTCTGGAGACAGTGATATTGTTATTGTTGTTGTCATTGTACAGGTAGTCCTCAACTTACAACTGTTCATTTAGTGACCATTTGAAGTTACAAACAACGTTCCAGTGCAAACGATCTCAGGAATATGTATACTTTTCAATGTGATCAACTTTTTGAAAATTGAACAGAATAAATGCAAATTATGTGGGAGTTGTTGGAATAAGACTGTTAAGCTCAAAATGGATCAGATCAGCCTGAAGGCTTGGAAGAAAAAAAATTCCAGAAAACAATGTCTCACATAGAAGGAGACAATTTGGATCAGTTTTAAGTATGTTGATTTCTCCATCTTAAGCTCCTCCCTTCTCCCTCTTGTTCACATGATCAGAGTGGAATGTCAGTGGTGAAATTCAAATTCTTTTACAATGGTTCTGTGGGTGTGGCTTGGTGGGCATGGCAGAGGAAGGATACTGTACAATCTCCAGTCAGAGGTAGTATTTGCCAGTTTTCCGAACAACTCAAAATTTCCACTACTAAAATTTCCACTCTCCAGAACTGGTCAGAACCTGCTGAATACCACCTTCATGGAATGTATAACATTTGCCCTGTGTGTCTCATTGCATGCATACACCCAAACATGGATATAACGTGAAAGGAGACTGCAAGAGACAGAACACATGACTTCATTTTACAGAAGCAAATACAGATGTCTTCTATGGCTATCGTGTTACCAAAGTCAGAAAGAATTCTGAAAGCCATGCTCTCTGAACTTCCTTCAACTATTTTTTTTTAATCATTCAAGAAGGAATTTCTAGCCCCCAACTGCCAAATGTCATTCTTTTTGACTATTTAGCAGTATTATGATGTTTCGGACATACTGCTTTTCTAAGTTCAAACAAATTGGCATCATTCAACTCCTCAAAGACTCCTCAAAGACTCCTCAGCAGTCTTGTCACCCAGGCCAGACTTGCTTTTTAAATTAGGAATGGGCAACCATCTGGAAACCTCATCAGGGGCTTAAGGAAAAAAGGATGTTTCAACATAACTTGTTTTTTATATTGAAACTTTATTTCTGCAGATAAGTAACCTTTACTAATGCCTGGGCCAGTTTTACTTCACATATTTTATTTTCCACCTTAAGGGTAAGAGGTGTAGTTAGTGTTGAAAACCATACTGAATTAATTTAAAGAGGACAAGAGAATAGATGATGACTGTAAATTGACAAGCACCTAGCTTCATTCACAGTAATGAATAAAAGGTGGCTTTGTGTTATATATTGTAAAGTATGTCTATATCTGAACCATCCAGACATGTAGAGTCTTCCCAGAAAAGCCTGCTGTTCATGCCATGGCATAAAATTACCATCTAATAATGTACAGGTGGTCTGTTTGTGGTATTAGCTCTTTGTATGCCAGATTCTAAGATGGACACATTTTAAGTACCTTCTTTGACATCACTTTTATGCTTGTTCTCTCCAGTCACTAATAATGTGTTATACAATACTGCTTTTCAGTAGGAATGTACATTAGATCTGGCCAGAGTCCAGATTCTGAAAAGGAAGAGAAGAAATTGAAAACAGAAATTCATTTATCAAGAGCGGACATTTTTAAAGGTGCTTTAATCTAGTCATACTGTAGGGTTTCATGCAGGTTTATTTTGGGGTCTCAGTGTGCTATGTGCTGTTCAGTTTCAATCTGAACAATCCCCCTATTTGTAATTCATGTAAAACACCATGGAGGTGGAAGATGAGGAGAAGCAGGAAGAGGGGATGATTTTAATAACTGCCTGGTAGTGCCTTTTATCAGAAAAAAAGTGCAATCACAGAATCATTGCTTTGGGGTCTTGAGATCTTGGTACTGAGAAAAAAATACTTAGTGGTTTGTTCTACGTCATTGTTATCAATGTGATTAGCAGTCACATTATCGTATTTTGTAGCATATGTAAACCAGATAACTTAACTTATATTACAGAAAAGAATACAAAGCTCATTATATTGCCACCTCAGCTTCTAATCATCAGTTCAGTCACATCAGTTCTGTCACAGGGAGGATCATTATAATTGTTCTGTATAAAATGGTATACTCCAAATGTCTCAAATGTGATTGGCCAGAAAGGCCTGCATGGGATTGGTTCACNCAAGTAACTGCCATTGGTACAAGCCGGCAGGCAAGCCGTATATAAAAGCTGCCGTGGGTTGAGCCAAACCGTTCCATTGCTGTATATAGTTGAAATAAAGACATTGCTGTTGGAACCCGGTCTACCTCGCGTTTTTCCGGACGGAACAATAATTCTCTTTAAATCTTTTTTTTGGGGGGGGTTGTTTCCTAACATTTTTTGCAGAGTACAGAACTTGCTTTTTCAGATCAGCCAAATGCTGATCCATTGGTTGCAACAGAAATTGATTGGCTGGCTTTTCATCTGAGTGTGACATCGTAGGCTGAGAGAGAGAGTGACTAGCTCAAAGTCAGCCAGTTGATTTTCATGCCTAAGGTGTATCTGGAGCTTACAGTCTCCTGGTTTCCAGCATGGAATCTTAACTTCTAAACTTTTGTATTGTAAAAGGTCCTTTTATCTAAAAATCATCATGTTCATTCCATAATCACAAGGATAATTCTCATAACTTTCTTTTCCAGAACAACAAATACAGAGTTCTCAGAAAAAAAAAACCCAAGAAAATCACCTTTGAAAGGCACATGGTTTGGATACCTATACATTGGTTTTAATGAAAATGAAATGTATCACCAACTTCATAGTTTGCCTGTAAAATTTCACCTAGTGAAAACTAGGTATGTTCATTTTGGGTTTTCCACTGAAGACCAATGAAGATAGGAACTTCATTTAACAAAGCCTGATGTACATTCCTACTATCTTGTGAGAAATCTATGTATTTTTATGGTCGTGCCATGTTACTTTATTAGAACTCACACAATCCAATTTGTTCGCTTTCTTCAGTTTTTTTTTCCAGCATAGCAATTTGCTTTAGGATTTACACAAATTAAAAGTGGTGCACAAATGTTGAACAAATAAATAAGTAAACTAGTAAAGTAAATCTGATTGACACTAGTAATGAATGTCACTAAAAGTGATCCATGAGTTAAGATACTACAAATATTTTGTCTCAAACTGCAAGGGACAATATCTGTTTATAAGATTTTCTGAAAGAATCATCATTTGAGTTATATCCAAAAGCTGTTCCTTAATGCCTACTGATATTATCCTTTTTTCTTGCTCTTTTAAAAGTAACTATTTTATCCTGGCTGCTGAAATTAGATGCCCGATTCTTTTGAAACAAAGATACCAATTGTTAGTCTACAATAAAAATTAGTTTTATATAATCATTAAGTAGTCCTATAAATGTAAAGCAAGGTTGCTTAAAGCAAATAGAAACAAAGATAAATTCTAGATTTATCTGCCATTTTTGTGAATCCTGTTTGTGTAAGAAACCTTTGACTGGCTGATTCTGCTCTTGGAATCTTGACTGATTTTGGACTACTCTTCTGAATACTATGCAAAAGCAAAACATTCAGGCAAGTATCTGAGACTCTGGTTTGCATGCTCTAATTGCAATTATCCCTTGACCTTAAGTAAATTATAATTTAACATGGCAACTGTGTGTGAATCAGTAGTTGAAGCCAGAAGCCAGAAAGCTTAAGTGGTATCCCAATGCATATGGACATGACAAAAAGTTCTGCTTAATGTTTTTTCTGCTGTGGTTATTGAAGATAACATCTGCCTAATGTTCACACAACTGGCCTTGATTCTGCATTACATAAACACATGAAAACTATATGTGAACAGCATTCAGTCAGATCATCACTGAACAGAATTCTGACTGCTAATTGCATTAATCATTCTTATATTAAATAATTGAAACTTCAAAACATTTTCATTAAATTGTGGTGCTGGAATGACATTAAGGATGAAAGATTATGATTTTGATTAAGATTACTAAATGATTGTAGGATGGTGCCTACAATTTTTATGTTCCCACTCACAATGCAACAATGCCATTGGTATTTTAAAACAAAAACATGAGAGTGTATATGCAATTTTTATCACACCATGAGACTGTTTTATTGAAAACAATCACCTGACTTAATAGCTATTAAATATGTAACTTAGTCTATTTTTTTTCAGTTCCTGACTAATTTCAATACACACAAAATCAGACTGTCCCTGTTTCTAAATCTATGTTTTGTTTGTGTTATTTCCATCTTTTGCATAGAAAAAATATATTTACAAAAATGGCAGTCAACATTATGGTTTATAATTCTATGCTCTTGTAGTACAGCATTCAAATGTATTTATTGGAGAAGCAAATCTTATAATTGGAGGCTAAACATTCTATAAAAAATATCATACACTGAAAATTATATTCTGTTGTCTTCAGTATGTAATTACACTGAACTAAATCGGTTTTTCATCATGATCATTGTGCCATCAACACTAACAATTCAAATCTTTTCTCTCTAGCAAATTAGTAAAGTCATAATAATTGAAGCTTCTCTATTTATCCTTCTTCATTTTCTATTTTTTTTCTCTGCTGTTCAGTATTAACCTCTTTTTCACCATCTGCTCTCTTTCAACAGGTTATCATTACTTGGAAGAATGCATTCCACATTCCAATTTCATTATAGTCAACAAGTTCAGCATCATACAGTAGAAGCTGTTTGGTATGTGTCCTCATTTCTTTTAGTTGACTTTGCCATGAATTTCACTCTTTTACTCTTCTGTACCTTGAAGACATTATCCTGTGCACAATTACAATGAAATCCTGGTGATTTATATTCATCAAGATCAGACAGGTGTTCTCCACCATTTTCTTGCTTATTTTAATTTTTATTTCTAGTCTGTCTTTTAAAGTTATGTATTTTGTAGGTTGGGCTTTTTGCGTGAAGACTGATGCAAAGAACCAGCCTTTCCCCCTACTGCCTGTTACTTCCTTGCCATCTTCATTCTTTAGTGCACCAATTATTTCCTTGACTTTTTTCCTTGTTATTTATATATTGAAAAAAACTTTTTAAAAAATTATCTTTGACTTTTTTTTTTGAAGTCTTTGTTCATTCTGAATCTTTACTTTTGTGACTTCATCTTTGCATATTTGGGCTATCTGCTGATATTCTGCCTTATTTATGTGTGCTTCTTTCCATTTTTTGTACTTATTGTTTTTATCTTTCAGTTTACAAAAGAGATCTTTGTGCAACCATGCTGGTTTCTTCTTGGATTTCTTGTTTTTCTTTTTCAGTGGTATTATATTGGATTGGGCTTCTATGATTATATTTTACAGAGTTTTCCAAACTTCTTGAGTTGTTTCCTCTTTAGGATTTTTATCCATGGAATTTTTTTTTTGGTTTTTTTGGTATAACTCATTTTTTTCTCTATTAGTAAGAATTCGGCCAAGTATAGTTTTACCTTTAGTTCCCTCCTCTATCTTTTAGATGACAAAGTTGTCAGCTAAATTGTTGAGGAATCTAATTTGATTTCCCACTTGCTGAAGAGTTTGTCTCCCAGTTGATATTAGGGGAGTCAAAGTCTTCCATTACTACTGCGGTATATTGCCTTCATACATTTGTTAATTGATTAGCAAAGAGTTCATCTATTTCTTCTGTTTGGTTGGGTGGCCTGTACATCATCTATAGCAATGTATTTTATTTTTTATTGACCTATATGGATTCTAGAAGATTTTCATCCTTGGTTTTGTACATTTCTATAGAGATGCCTAACCAATGGTCACAAGCCATAGTCATCCCCATCTTCAAAAAGGGAGACCACAGCCTAGTTGAAAATTACAGACCAATCTCTTTATGCTGCATCACC
>BHFT01048158.1:0-21088 GCA_004320025.1 Laticauda laticaudata | reverse complement strand
TTCCTGGAAGGAGACAGCCAGGCCAGCTCGACCAACCTGGACAAACCAGGAGGGAGCGGCAGAGCCACCTCAACCAGACCGAGAAACCCAGGCGGGAGTGGCAAGGCTGACTCACCCTTTCAGGAGGTTCTATGGAGAAGACGCGGAGAAAAGGCGATCCTGTCTGAACCGATGGAAGATCACGATGAGACTGAGCTGCACAGGTCAATTAGGACCTGCAAAAGCCCCACCTACCTGCGTGACTACGTTACGCACG
Source organism: Laticauda laticaudata (assembly GCA_004320025.1). Lineage (NCBI taxonomy): Eukaryota > Metazoa > Chordata > Lepidosauria > Squamata > Elapidae > Laticauda > Laticauda laticaudata. The sequence goes on along the minus strand of BHFT01048158.1, from coordinate 20,832 downwards.
TTGGACGAAACCAAGGGGGGAGGGTCTTGTGTATGGAAATTGGAAGACTCCAAATAGCTAAAACTTATGGAAATTGGAAGACTCCAAATAGCTAAAACTGATTGGCTGAAAAGGCCGCTCTCGGATTGGGCAATTGCGCACCAGTCTGATTGGCCCGCCAGACGGCAGGAATTCTAAAGAGCTGTCATTGGCTGCAAGCTGCGAACAGCCACTATAAGAAGGGCTGCCACGGCTTCGGCAAATATTCCGCTACAAGTCACTATACAATTAAATAAAGACTTGTTTGTTGAAGATACCGGTCTCGCGTACCTTATTATCCAAACAGAACACGTTGTATCACTTGACTCCCTCCCCTTCTAATGTGGATATCTCTGCCATCTCTCTAAGCATTAAGCCAACCCAATCCTGCTTAACCTTCAGAGTGAGGGAGATGTTGGCATCTGCTAAGATGATCATGAAGTAACTGAGGCATAATTATCCTTTCATGTGTCAAAATGTTCAAAATAACCTGTCTTCTGTGCTGTCCTTAATAACTGTACTGATGCATTCCACAGCAGATTTTATGGGTGGATATTTAGGGACTGAGGTATAAGTAAAGATTTTGTATGTAATTATAAAGCATTAAAGATAAGCTTTAACTTAAAATTTCTAGGATGCTTGCATATGAGTGAAGAGTATGTATTGTGTCTTAGATAAAACCAGCTTTTACAAAATTGAATTTCATTTTATAGCAATTAAATAAATGTAAAGAAAACACCAAAATTTAAATGGGTCTTGCTCATTTTTTAAAAAACATTTTTGTCAGACAATATTAATTTATAAATATAATAAATATTTCAAACAGATTAAAAACAGTAAGCCTAACATGAGGATAGCTTATTGTGATCTATACCTCCCTTGTTTTCATATCTCAATCTTTTTTCAGCCACACATTCTTTGCAAGCTTATGTTTTTCACAGAGGTCCTATCAGTACAAAGTGAACATATTTCAGGCAATAATAGTATTAGGCATGATAATCTATAGCATTTTCTTTACACCACTATTATTTTTATGAAAGGAGAGTGGCAGTTTTGTGTAGTAAGCAAATAATCATTCAATAACAAAAGAGCAAATAAATTTTATAAATAATGAAGAAACACATGTCCATGAGATGGATGGCAAATAAATTTTATAAACAAAGAAAAACATGTTCTCTTGACCAGCATCACATCTATTTGTACAGCTGATCAGTAATAGATTACAGAAGTTACTACCATAATTCAGAAATTTGATCAGTTTTTGTATGTGTTTTAATATTCTGATAATGTATTGCGTAAAGCAACCCATCTGGAAGGAAAGACCATCTTGCAAATACCACTTTCACCTTGAAGGCTTCTGTTTGGCTGAAAAACTACTTCTGAGATTGAGAGAAACTTCTGGGATAGGATAGGATAGGATAGGATAGGATAGGATAGGATAGGATAGGATNGATAGGATAGGATAGGATAGGATAGGATAGGATAGGATAGGATTAGATCAGACCCATAAGACAGGACGGGATAGGCAGGACAAGGCAAGATTGTCTTTATTGTCACTTTTTTTCTGTAAATATTGGCACACATTTTAAAAAATGAAATTCCGATTTTGCCTACTCTCAAATGAAAACACATGAAGATGATATTGGGCAATTGGGGGGAAGAAAGCTTTCTCTAAGAACCTCCACATAATGCATTCATGGGAAAGACATTTTGAATTTAACTGATATTTGAAATATTAACAAAAATTATGCTTTGAAGGGAAATGATTGAAATGTCATGTGAAAATGAATGTAACATTTTTGTCTTTAGCAACTCTGTTTACATATCTTCTGCAACATCACGGTTCAGTAATGCATTCATGTATGACTGTAAACCCTATTGCTGTTTCAAAGACTGTGTCAAACACCTTTTTCCTGGTCCTGAAGGATTTCAAAGATTGATTGCCCAAATGACAGTTTACTTACTTTACTGTCATATATATTTGTGAAATGCTATAACAAGTTGATTAGAGGGTTCATATTTTGCATAGTGACAAAATCATCTGTCATATAATAGTCTGATGTCTTAAAACCATTTAACTAAATAACAGTTCCTAGTGGAAAAATGTAATTCACTGCAGTAAAACTGATTTACAAGTGCCTTATGTCAGACTTTAACTAAATGTTAAGAAGTATTAAATGGAACTTTTCACAGCCATGAACAGAAAAATCCATGGAAAAGGAAGATCTAAGGATTACAACCAAGGCATTTACTTATTGTTCTAGAAAAGTTTGCAAAAATTCTGTAATATATTATTAGCATATGCTATTTTCTACTCTATGATAACTAAATGGGAGAAATTTTTCATCCCATCTAATGTCATTAACACATAAATTCCCTAGCCAATTATGTGTGATATATAATTTGTTGCTTTGTTCACTTAATTTGGGGGGTAGGAACCAATATTCAGGTATGATGAAAATCCAGTAACATTAGGAAAATCACAGCCCTCTACATTATTTCATTAGAAGAGTAGATAGATGTTTAATACTTATTAGATACATTATAATGAATTTCCTTTTATCATAAATAGCCTAATATCTTTATATATTAATTCAGTCAAAATGGTGGGATTTTATAGCTAAAAATTAAGACTGAAAATATATTAGAGAAATAGCAGTCTGTGTAAAAACCTATGCCAATGATTTCTGTAATACATAGTTTTATTCCAAACCAGTGCAAATGGGATTGATATATAAGGTTTGCTGTAAAGCAGGGTTGTGTTTGACCTTGAGGGGTCAGACTGGGTATGGCTGGGCTGGGCATGGCCAGCTTGACGCCACGTTTCGAGGCTCCATTTTCTGACTCCTGCAACACTCTGCCAGCAAAAATGGAGCCCGGGACCTGCATACAGCCTCCCCTAGCTCAATTTTTGCTGGCAGAGGCACCACCAGCCAATCCTTTGCTAAGCACCCCAGGGCCGGATCCAGCCCGTGGGTTTTGAGTTTGACCTCCCTGTTGTAAAGTGAAACATTGATTACAGACAAGTCTAAAGACACATAAACATGGAAGAAATGTAAAAATTTATATCTAAAGGGAAGGCAATAGATGACATATTCAAACAAATTCTATTTACATTAAGTGGTTAATGGCAATATAATATTGTTTATATAAAGCTATTTTATATTAGATTAAGAGAGAATTAAAATAGAAAACAGGAAGGGAAGGGGATGGAGGGGGAAGGAAGGAAGGAAGGAAGGAAGGAAGGAAGGAAGGAAGGAAGATTCCTAAAGTAGAAAAGAATGAAAGGTTTGTTAGAATAAAATTGCAAAATAAAATTATATTTTAAGAGATTTTGTTTTGTTTTTTTTAATTCTTACATTATACATTAGTGTGGCATCAGCACAGAATAATCAGATGCATTTCTGCACTTGATAATTAACTCATTACTGATATTGGATAGCCCAACCTCAAGATCATATGGAATTTATTATTTAAACTTACTTAGGGAAAAAAGGAAAAGCAGACAAAGCTGGCATCTGCTTGACTATTTTATAAAGCATTTTTGGAGGCAGGTGGGAAAACGGGTTATATACTGTTCTTTATATTATACAAAAAAACTTTCATAAGATATGATTGCCACCTGGTGAGATACATTAGGAAAACAATACCTTGTAAAATCTCAGGTGAATTTCTAGGAAATAAATGGGGAGGGGGGGAGGAACACATTAAAATCAGTTCATGAAATCAAGCAGAGATTAGAACATAAACAAAAAATAAGGAATTGACTTATGAGAGCTCAAACTGTGACAGTGACCTTTAGCTGTAAGAAACTGCAATTATCCTTGAACAAATGTATAGCCACATTTGTATAAGAACAAAGACAGCAGGACCTTACACACTAAAAACAGATTAAGGAAGACGAGAAATTTTAGTCAGGATGCAAGGCTTTGTGGTAAAATGGAGCAGGGGAAGACATTTTTATGAAATGGGTGGGAATTAAAATAAAGGGAAAGTTTGACGAGTGTTAGGAAATAGGAGTGACTATTGGGCATTCTGGACTATTGGGCATTCTGGATTATTTTCAAAATATTTCCAAGAAGAAATTGTTTGACAATTTTAAATACTGTAGATTACATTGATTAGTAAACAAGAAACTAGTTGTCCTAGGACAGATGTGGTCCTGCTGCAGGAAGTGAAGGACAAATTTGGTTGTGATCAAGAACTTCTTGCTGACTAGAGAGAGACAGCTGTGGGCTAACTAAAATTGTTAATGAATACATATATAGTATCCTCAGTATATGAATTCTTAGTCAGGAAAAATAGCCAAAAGCCAAATTCTTGGAACATAGAGTTGGTTCACTTGATAGGACACTGGGTTGGCAATTTGCAAGCCCACATTAAAAACCCAAGTGCTGCTGTGTGATGGGGTGAGCTTCCGTCATTCACACCAACTCCTACCGACCTAGCAGTTCGAAAGCATGTAAAATGTGAGTAGATAAATAGGTATCATGAGAGGAGCCCCCAATTAGGCATCAACCAGGGCAGTGATGGTATCACTAACTAATCTTTTCACCACAGGAACACTTTGGTGCTTCCGACATAGTACAGTAAGTATAGTATAGTATAACTAATAATTCCCTCGGATCATCTAGCTAGTCTTTTTATAACACCCACTTGTTCATTATTTGGCAAGGAACTGAAAGAGTTAATCAAATTTGTCTCTCAGAGTTCTTCAGAAGACTGACTTGCTGTGGGAAGTACAGATTGTTTGCTGAGACTTTTCTTCTCCAGGACAGTGGTGATAGAATGTCCTTGGAGTTACCTACTTTTATCTTGCTACAATTAAACTTTAAAGTAAAAGCACTCTTATTGCCAAGATGAGTTATTAATGAGCTTACTCCCTCTGTGTGAAGCACATGTAATGGGAAGATCACAAACTTGCTCAAAAAAGGCTTCATTTTGAACAACCTGCTGGCAATAGTAGGATATTCAAATGTTAGGAGGATTTGTTTAGTGATTCTCCTGGATAGAAGCCACGCAACCTTTTGCAAATCAGTGTACTGCCTTTCACAGTGTGAAAGCTGACTGAGAGAAAGAAGGCTTGCACTTCTGGATCCCCATTTTCCTCTATTTATTCTGTTATTTTAGATTTCTAAAATAATCTGACTTGGCTGCAAGTAACAGTTATGATGTAATTGCCTTTCATCCAAAAACAGTATTTTTCTTGTATAATTCTCTGGATGTAGGTTCAAACTTCTAAACATGAGGTCTTTCCAGTACATGTTGTAGGACAGTGGTGGTAACATTTTTGGGGTCCTGTACCAAAAACTGCTCACGCTTGCAGGCTTGCACTCACATGCCAGCACTCAGAAGGCAATATGTGCTGCCTCTCCTGTGCCCCCTGTGCATGCATGCATGATCCCCCCGCCCCCTTACCTGCACTGTGCCTCCCAGGTGATTTTTGGCCTATTTGAGGCCTTTCTCAGCCTGCCAGAGGCTTGAGGGAAGCCTCTGCATCCTTTGCAGGATGAAAAATAGACCCATTTTGTCACTTCCTGTATTTCCTGAAATACCGGAAGTGATGAAACAGGCCTAATTTTTGCCTGCAAAGGCTGCAGAGGCTTCCTTCAAGCTTCTGGCAGGCTGAAAAAGACCTCAAATGGGCTGAAAATCAGCCGGGAGGTGCGCACATGCGTAGTGAGGTAAGTTTGCCTGGGGCTCGCATGCCATAGGTTTGCCATCACAGTTGTAGGACATCGTAAGCACTGTAGTGTAGGTGAGATGGATTGTTCTTCACAGTGTATCTTCTGTAGGGAAGCCCCATTTTCTTACATTGTCTTTGATCCTCCTATCCTGGTACACAATCTATTTAGCAATTTCCATACAGAAATTGTTCTTGTCTAGGTAGCAGACAATCATGTGGTCGTGCCCAGTTGCCCAATAGTTCCTTATTCGCCTTCCATAATTCCAGGGCAGTATGTGGTAATTGGTTGTTAGGAGGGGGTAGAAGTTTTGAGGAAGTTGTTCCTCAGTCAGTGTAAAGTCATAAACTGGGTAGATGCTGCTGAATGGTGGCCTTTATCACATCTTGCTGACCCATTCAAGGAGAGAACCAGCCTAGAACTAAGGAGAAATTTCCTGCTATTGAGAACAACTAACCAGTGGAACAGCTTGCCTTCAGAAGTTGTGAGTGCTCCATCACTGGAGGCTTTTAAGAAGAGATTGAACAGCCACTTGTCTGGAATGATATATGGCTCCTTGCTTGTGCAGGGGATTGGGCTAGAAGACCTCCAAGGTCCCTTCCAACACTATTATTCTGTTCTGTTCTTCACTCCCTTTTTAAGTTCCAAAACAGGATCCATTTTTTCATCACAGTTATTGGTTTTTGAGACATGGTTATATCAAGGTGAGCTTGTTTTGACTGATGTAGCAGTAGCATATGATGTGTTTAAGCTTAATAGCAATAGCACTTAGACTTATATACCACTTTAAAGTGCTTTACAGCCCTCTCTAAGAAGTTACACAGTCAGCATATTGCCCCCCCACAACAATTTGTGTCCTCATTCTGCCCACCTCGGAATGATAGAAGGCTGAGTCAATCTTGAGTCTAGTGAGATTTAAACTGCCAAATTGCAGGCAATTGCAGTCAGCAGAAGTAGCCTGCAGTACTGCACTCTAACCACTGTGCCACCATGGCTCATAATAAGAGACAATTAGAATGTCTACTTGGTTGTTAACTGTAGTTAAAAGCTCAAGAACTGACAATACAGTTTGTGCCCTCAGTAGGCATTGCCTGCTTATATTGTCAGTAACATTTTCATTTTTTAAATCTTAATCCCCTTATTGTATAAGCTTTGCAGCAGCTGCTCAAATGACTGCAATTGTGAGGCAGAAGCTTCCTCAGGGTTAGAAGAAGAAAGAATTAAAAGTTGGGAATTCTCTGTCTCCATTTGTAGATCCCATTCCAGGAGGATCTATTAGAGAAGCTATCAGGAATAGTGCAGGGGATGATTTGGTTAGCTGTTTGCTTTTTTAAGTAACTGTCAACTTTGAGTTGTTTGGTCGGGTTGAGTGAAATCTGAGAAGCAGAATGTGAATACTGCCTCTTCTTCCTTTTCTTCATGGCAGAAATGCAAAGAATATAGGTCTCCATGAAAAAGACAAAAAATACAGGACTCTAGCAGAACAAGAATAAAAAGAAATGAAATAAAAATAAGATAAAATGGAATGGAATAAATGTAAAAGAGTTAATTAAAAATTTAAAAAGTGGCTTTAGAGGGAGCTTTTAGCAACAGATGCTACCTCAATACAATCTTTCTAGGCTCTCTTGTTTATACACATTTTTAGGCTGCTCCATTCTCAGCGGACTCTGGGTAGTGAACTATAAAATAGTAACAATATAATTAAAACAAAACCTAATACAATAGAATTCTTATAAAAGCTATAAAAACCCTCATCATGGTGTTCTCATACAGCTGGAGTTAAAAGCGTGACAGAATAAGACCATTTTCACTTGCTTACCCAAAGCTAGGAGGATATGATTATATGTAAAAATTAAACTGAATTCCTTGGTGCTAATAACATGTTTTTGACATAGTAGATACTAATGGATATATTTAAATATTTTGTAAAATAAATATGAAGATGTAAAAAATTTCAAACTCAAATGATAATTTAGAGAATGAATTGGAATTCAAGGAATCTTTGTGCCCTTGCAAAAGAAGGGAAGAGATGGAAAATCAATTTCTAATCTCGGTAATATGCAAAACCCAAGCTTGACTTCTATATGTGACACAAACTTATTTTAAAAATTGCACATTGCTCTCATTGCTCATGCTCTCCATAGGGAGGAAGGATGGGATATGAACCATAGCTTAAGGATCTTGCTCTCAAATGTTGCCCATTCGCATTGATCAAACCAAAGCACTAACGAAGAAATAGATGATATTCTTTCACAAATTAAACTATTTTACTATGATCATTTTCATACATATGGAATAGGGTTGGTCCAACCCCCATCCTTAGGCAGGAGTTCCTATACCATTCCAAACAAATGGCTGTCTAGTCTCTTGTTGAAAATCTCCAGTGATGGAACTCCTGCAACTTCCAGACTGATTGATTGATTATTGTCACTGTCAGGAAATTTCTCTTTAGTTCTAAGTTGGATCTCTCTTTAATGATCTTCCACCCATAACTTCTTTTTGGGTTCTATTTTCTCTGTCATTTCATAATCAACTAAATATGATACAGTTTCCTCTTTTCATCATCAGGACTTAGTTCTCCAGTTTTCCTGATCCAAGCGCTTTGTGAGAGAAAACACATAAAAGCTTCAGTATTTTGCTGTCAAAAATTGATGATCTATCATGATTTTCTAGGGGAAGTTAGCATCTTAAAAGGATGCCAGTGGATATATTATAAGTGTTCTTCTGTATGTAAAAGGCTATTTATCCATAATTCTTGTCAATTAACCATCAAAATGTATGAAATAGGAAAGTAGACCATTGAAACATTGCCATTCCTAAATTTGATATTTCCAAGTGCCAAGTGTCCTTTGGTTAAGTGGCATAATCCGTAGGTTTAAAAAAATAAGATAAAAATAAAACCAATGCAATTTATGCAGAAAGGAGGCATGGTCCAGAATGCCAAATAATACCAGATGGTCCATCTTGCCCCTAACTAGCTTCTGGCTTTCTTCAGCACTCATTGTGGCCATTTGGAATGCTATAACTATAGCCTGGCAAAAGCTTTGACTTTTCATAGATCAAGAACCCATTTTCTAAGTAACAAGCAGTCTACATCTCCTGGAGCTTCTAGTCTATGCCAGTTGGATTCCAATTTTCTGGCAAACATGAGGATCTCAGCAATAAATTGCCCAGGATTAAAACAAAAAAGCCAATCAAATGTAGAATTATTCTGAATAAGAGAGATGAGATCTATTATATCCAAAAGGGTTACAGTTAGCATTTGTTCTAAACTTTGGAAAAACACCTCAAGGAAAATTTATTTCTGCACTTCAAGAAAACTCCCAAATTGTATACCTCTTTTAGAAAGAGGGCACACCCGTTAATTGTAACCCACTAATTATAACCCTCTATTCAGGATATTTCACTATCCATACATCTTCAGTCATTTATGGATTATATTTATTATTTTGTTTGTATCTCATCTTTGTTATTATTACAAATAACTTAAGGCAGCAAACTTATCTATACACTTTCCTGCTTCTATTTTCTCCACAACAACCATGTGAGGTGGTTAAGCTGAGAGAAAGTGACTGAACCAAAGTCACTCAGCTGTCTTTCATGGCTAAAGTGGGACTTGAACTCATGATCTCCCATTTTCTAGACTAATATGCCTTAATTGCGAGACCAAACTTGGTCTCAGATTGTCACATTTATATGCCACATGGGTTACCAATTGACAACTGAGTGGTCGAAAGACTAGAAAATCTTGATTCACATTTCATGCTGTTACGATTGACTTGACTATGTTTATTTGTAATGGTTAATGAACAACTATTATTCAAGCACAGTTGGTTAGGTAGTTCAATTTATTGTGTTGTTTACCCCAGTAGCCAAATTCCTTTATCACACAGCCTTCCTCAACCTTAGTTTCCTTCAAATATATAGAATCTGACTCTAGAAATTTCAGCAATGGCTATGCAGGCTGAGAAATTCTTGAACTTGAAATCCTAATTGGAGAAAACGCAGATGGGTGAGACAAACCACATTATTGTGATGAGCAAATTTAAGCAATATCTCACCTCATGCAGAAATTCACAGTGGATTTATTGTATTAAATATTTTGCAGAACTGTGACCATCTTTTCTGATACTCTGTTTATACACCTGTAGTTTGCCCATTACTTTCCTCTTGCATTTCCTTTTAGGAAATATTTTGTAAATGTCTGCTGTTCTTTTTCTTAGATATCTCTTTCCACATCTCTTTCAATGTTCATTGTTTGCTAAAATATATTTGAATGACTAGCAACCAAATAAGAATTAACAAATCGGAGAGCACACTTGTATGGATATTCCCATCATTTGGTAGATATTATTCTAAGATTGCTATTATCCAAATCAAGGATAAGAGGATACTGGTATAGTCCATTTTTATGGTTTATAGATATTTCTAGTATGTTTGGAATTTTTATATATTTAATTTATTTCATATATTCAGTATGTTGAATGAATTTTAAAGACTCAACAGCTTACAAATTGGATGGATAGATGGATAACAGACTTCAGACAGTATTTTCCAAATCTTAAAATCATTCTGAAACAATGAAAAAAATGAGCTAAAATTAATCTCCTGCTTGGGAAATAACAAAAAAGTATTACAAATGTTTTATTTAATTCACAGAGCATTTAAATTGCAAACAATATATTAGAATATATTAATAATTTTCATATATCTTTCCCAAGCTTTCTAATAATAATAATAATGATTGGTAATTTCAATTTTTTTCCAGCTGCCATGGAACAGGTCTTTTGTCCTCTATTGTCTTTAAATCCACTCTTCAGAACACATTTATCATTTGAACATGATGTAAAAAGAAAAAAAAAGCATCTTATAGTTTCAGAAAAGATGAGCACTTGTCCAACTGAACAATAAGCTTCCATCCTCAATTGATTTATTAACAAGATTCTAGACATGTGAACTTTAAAACAAACCCCAATGAGTTCAAGAGAGTTCTAGTCTAACAGATTTTTAAGGTCTAAAAAAGCTTGTTAAAGCTTTGAATATTTTTGTAGAGGGAACAAAGAAAAAGAATGAAAAGAAATCAAGTTGTGGGACATTATTTGAAGGGACTAATGATCAAGAGTGTTAGAAGTCAGAAAAGTAAAATTGGTTTATTTGATTAAGTTTAAAGTAGATATGTTGTTCTGGTAACCTTTAATGTATTTTTGTTGACAACAGGACTGAAATAATGAGGTTTTATGGATTTGTTTATAGATAAAAGATGGAATAAGGGAAGAATATATTGTTCGTTTCATTTTTAAAGAAGGCAATAAGTTACTAATACTGTTTATATTTGTGATGAAGGGATAATTTATTGCTTTATATATTTCTTTTATTTGTTCACTATATTATTATCTTTCATTTTCTGTGTTTCTATTTCTTCTTTTCTGCACCTTTTTGCTTTTTATTCTTTTTTATTTTGTATTAATTTTTTATTGATGTACATTGTAATCTTTAATAATATTACTAACATAAAAATATCACGACATTTATAAGGACATGCCATTGATAGACTATTGGAGATTACAATTTTTTAATCCATATTTGATGCATCCCTAATTATATCCATTTTAAAACTGATCTTGAACTTTTGATAAAGTTATCTTGTGGGTTTAACTTCTGCCATGGATTCCATCAAATAAGAAAGACACCCAGGATCCTTGAAGTATCCAAAGCATCTTGCTTAAATTCAAAATAATACAATTGTTGTGAACTAAAAAAACCAAGTTCTTTTTGCAGTCAATAAAAATCCTTAAATACATTACATTATAATTGAATTAAAGTCACTGCTTCCACGATATCTTCCAATGCAAAAAAAAATTAGCACCTTTTTTAAAATAGAATTTATCCAAAGATAAATATTCATGAGTCTCATTACCAGAGTGGGATGCTACTGGTTCGGCCCGGTTCTATAGAACCTTTAGTTGCAAAGAGCAGCTGACACTGAACCACTTCAGTGTTTGGTCCACCCACCTTCCTGTGCTCTAGGCTGTCCTTTATTTCTTGCTTTTCTCTCCTCAGCTGCTTTGCGTGGCACAGCTGAGGTTGAAAAAGCAGGAAATAAGGATTTTCAAACGCTGCACACACAAGTGCAGTGCTTATCAGCTGTCCAGGTGGCACAGCGGATGATTTCTTCTGTCTGTTTTCTGGCTTTTTTTTTGTCTTGATTGGCTGGCAACATTGTGTTCTTGTATTGGAGGCTTTTAGTGCAGCTTGGCTCTGAGTAAACGGAACGGCTATCATTTCTCAGGAAGCTAGGTTTCATCTGGGTGCCTGGTTGGGGTGTGTTTGAGCTGGAGGTATTAGGGGGTATCTGTTTGTGCCCAGATGTTTCCCTGGCTTGTGGTGTGGAGATTTTTTTCTTTGTGAGTGCAGGCTTCCAAATAATTGACAGTCTGGAGGAATCATCTCTTCTATTCATGCTTTGATGATTCCATCAACAGACAGAAGATATTAGAAACACCAATCAAGCAGAACACAGCAAACTCCAAGACCAATAAACACAGACCAAGACTCCCAACCAATCAGGATGAAAAAAAAACCATTCTGGCACAGCAGTAGGCTAACCCTAAAGTTTAAAACTGAAACAAACTGTAAAAGTCTGACTCACAGACGAACTCAATACAGAAGCCTGATGAGGGGCAGATGAGATGTGCTGTTTAGCTCCTTCGGGTATTATCCACGTCTTTGTGTTCTTTGTTAAAGTTTGTAGCTCATTAGTAGTTCTATTAAAGTTTGTATAGCAGAATCGTTTCAGCAGCATCATCATCTGCCATCATCAGGCTTTGTATGGAAGTGTGTGCTCACAGTTCCTTGTTTCAAATTTGAGGCTGGTCCCATTCTGATTGGCTATTAACCTGGGTCTGGGGTTCATTGGACTTGGAGTTGATTGATTGTGTTTCTGGTTTCTTCTGTCTTGTTTTGTGGCTTTGATTGGCTGGCAGCACTCTGTTCTGTGGTTGGAGGCTTTCAATGCAGCTTGGCTTCGTGTGAAAGGACGGCTGCAATTCATCACAAGCTGGGTTTCACCTGGGTGCCTGGTGGGGGGGTGGTTTGAGTTGAGGCATCAGAGGGAGTCTGCTGTGCTCAGGTGTTTGCCTGTTTTGTGGTGTGGAGATCTTTCTATTTGAGAGTGCAGGCTTCCAAATGATTGACAGTCTGCTGGAATCATCTCTTCTATTCATGCTGTCAGGTCTTTTTCAATCTCTATGGCTTCCCTGATGATTCTGTGGCTGGGGTGTTTTCTATAGTGGGCTAGGTTTTGGTGCCATTGAGTTGATGTTGTGACCTGTGGTTTTCATGTGTTGGACTAGTGAGGAGGTGTGTTCCAGCTTTTTTACTGCATTTTTGTGTTCATCTAGGCGGGTACTTATTCTTCTATTGGTCTGTCCAATGTATGTGGTCGGGCATGATGTACAGGGAATTTCGTATATGCCTTGGTTTTCCAGGTCAATTTTGTCTTTGGGTTCCTCAGGATGGCTGCATTTTTTTGTCTGTTTTGAAGGCAGTCTTGAGTGATGCCTGTGTAGATCTTACTGATTTTATCTGTAGTACCTCTTATGTAGGGCAAGACAGCTGTTCCATAGGTCGTTGGGCTTCTAGGTCTCTGCTATGTCTTGGTGTGTTTTTGTGGATCAAGTTGGTGATTTTGTTTTTTTGGGAGCCATTGGCTGTCAATACTTCAGTCAGGGTGCATAGTTCAGTCTTTATATGTGTCTTGTCTGCCAGGCGTTTGGTTCTGGTAATTAGTGTTTTCGCCACGGAATTTATCTGTGCTGGGTGGTGGTGGATTGGGCGTTGAGGTAGAGGTTGGTGTTGTGTTTTCTTTTGGTATATGGTGTGTTCCCAGTGTGCCATCTGTTCTTTTGGTAGATTAGTACATCTAGGAATGGTAGTTGTTTTTTTATTTCCGTTCCATGGTGAACTTGATTTTGGGGTGTGTGTTGTTTAGGTTGTTAGGAAATTGTTTAGGTTTTCTTTTCCTGGGGCCAAATCACAAATGTGTCATCGATGTATCTTAGCCATAGTTTGGGTTTGTGGGTGGCATTAAGCCAGGGGCTCTGGATTGAATTCTTTCCATGAACAGGTTTGCAATGACGGGTGACAGTAGTGATCCCATAGGCCCTTCAATTTGCTGTGTATCTTTGTCCTTTGTATATGAAATATGTATTGGTTAGGCAGTGTTCTGTTAGTTCCATGAGGTCTTCAGCCTGGTTGGTATATTTTTTGTTATGATTTCAAGAGTTTCTTTTTATTGGGACTTGAGTGAATAGTGAAACCACTTACAAAAATGAAAAACTCTCAAAGCAAACTAAAAAAAAATTAGAAATGACTCGAAAACCCCAAACAATTCACCACACCTGAAACAATTAGTATACAACATTTCCAACAGAGGAACTCAACAAAACAGAAACAAATGTCCTATCCAAAAGGATTCAATTATGCCATAGCACCCAAAAAAATCCCAACAGAATCTATCATATGTGCAGTAGAATCCAGCCTAAACCAAATTAAATAACTGATGAAGCTGACAGAATAAGACACCAGGTTACTCACATCTTATGCACAACGAAACCACAAAAAATATTTGCAAAAACATGAATTCATGGCACTACAAAACCCTGAAAATGATAACAGCATAATAATACTCCCAGCAGACAAAGGAAATGCCACAGTAGTAATGGACAGAAAAGACTATGAAACAAAATTGACAAATCTACTCCCAGACTCCACATACAAACCTATAACACAAGACCCAACACATATCTAAGAAAATTAACCAGAAGAAAATTATAACCAGCCACATAAGCAAAGAAATCCAACAGACGATCATCCAAGAGAAAAATACTTCTAGATGCCCCAAATTATACGGCCTCCCAAAAATACACAAAGAAGGCATAACCTCTCAGACCCATAGTCAGCTCCATAGGAGCACCATTACAAAACCTAGCTAAACACTTAGCAAAACAACTACAGCCCATGCTGAAACCACAGCTTCATATGTACAAAACTCATACCACTTCTTAGAAATGATCAAAGATCTACACGTGGAACAAGAAGACTGCTTATAAGTTTTGACGTGGTTCCACTATTCACTCAAGTCCCACACACAAGACTCAATCAAAAAAGAAGAACTGACCTCTTCCCTGGTCCAACACCTCAAAGCCACAGGCATGAATTGACTTTAAAAATACCAGAACTATCGCCAAAACCGAACACTTCACAACAGAAATAATCAGAGAAGCCATAGAGATAGAAAAACGCCCCTGGCTATGAATAAACGAGATGATCCCTACTCCCCTACCAACCATTTGGAAACCTGCCCTCATTGATAAACATAGTACTAATATGAAAATGACACCAGACCCACACCCACAAGTGCCACACAGGATGCTACCACCACACTTTCATGCAGAAAAAGACTCACACCCACACAGAAGAGGAGACAACGACCACGAACCAAGGAAGCCATACTGCAGCTGCACCACTACCCGCTTCAAAACCCCTCTGACCATGACAAGAAGCAAACTGACACCCACCATGAATGTGGCACGGCCATGAACACGAAGCCAAAAACAAGATCACAGCTCACCAGTCAAATCCCCCAGCAACTAAGACTATATCTATATCTATATCGTATCTATATCTATATCTATATCTGTCTGTCCGTCCGTCCGTCCGTCCATCCATCCATCATACATCCATCTATCTATCTATCTTTCTATCTATTATGTATGCATGCTGTTCATCTTCCTTCGGGTATCCCACGTCATTGTAGTTGTGCTTTTAAAGTGTAGCAACGTTTCGGCAGAATCTCATCTGCCATCATCTGGCTTCTGTATTGAGTTCATCTGTGACTCCAGGCTATCACAGCGTTTAGTTTTAAATTTGAGGCTAGCCTACTGTTGAGCCAGAATGCTTTTTTTCTTCCCTGATTGGTTGGGAGTCTTGGTCTGTGTTTATTGGTCTTGGAGTTTGCTTGATTGGTGTTTTCTGGTTTCTTTCTGTCTGTTTTGTGGCTTTGATTGGCTGCAACATTGTGTTCCTGTATTGGAGGCTTTCAGTGCAGCTGGGCTTCAGTAAAAGGACGGCTATCATCTATTAGGAGCTAGGTTCATCTGGGTGGCCTGGTTGGGGTATATTTGAGCTGGAGATATCAGGAGGAGGTCTGTTTGTACCCAGGTGTTTGCCTGGCTTGTGGTGTGGAATCTTTCTGTTTGAGAGTGCAGGTTCCAAATGATTGACAGTCTGGTGGAATCTCTATTCATGCTTTCAGGTCTTTTTCAATCTCTTTGGCTTCTCTGATGATTCTGTGGCTGGGTTTTTTTATAGTGGCTAGGGTTTTGGTGCCATTGAAGTTGATGTTATGACCTGTGGCTTTCATGTGTTGGACAAGTGAGGAGGAATGTTCCAGCTTTTTTACTGCATTTTTCTGTTCATCCAGGCGGGTAATTATTCTTCGATTAGTCTGTCCAATGTATGTGGCTGGGCATGAAGCACAGGGGACTTCGTTGATAGGGGATTCGTGGATTTAAAAAATTGTCCTGAATTGTCCTGAATGATGCTTGGGCTTGAGGAGCAAACAACCTGCTTTCTGCCCTGAGACATTCGTCTGACCCAGCTGAAGCCAATCCTCCATGTCTTAATGGGCTCCAGGAGGAGTAGGGGATGCTGTCTCCCTCCATTGTGAAGCACACTAAATTGTGTGTAAATTGAAAATTGAACTGTACTGTGCAAGATACTGCAACAGCAATGGGTAGACAATGGAGGCACCAACAGCAGTGGTGGAGAGAAACAGCTGGGGCAGGCCAGTGTCTTGGGGCTGAGATGAAGTTGCGCACCTCCCTGAGCAACTTAGGTGCGCAGAGCACCAACAAGGGCTGTAAGAGATTAAGCTTTGTTCCCACTCTGGAATATGGAATCAATCTCCATCCCTTGCCATTACCTTCTCATGAATAGTGACTGGGAGGAGAGGGTGAAGAGCAGCATCAGCCAGTGGTGAGTTCAGCCGAAGGGAACGACAGCAGAAGGACAAAAGAACCGTGAGTTGCCGACACCCATTGTTTCGGCCTGCCTGTGCCGCCACCCCCCTTTGCTGCAACAGCACCATTACCTCATTCTGGATGGCAAGGGCTGAGCTACTCCTTGCACATTCACCACCTGCAAAGTTACAAGCTGCATGGCAGAGATCCCTTTATGGCAGAGATTTCCAGCTCCACCATGAGCTGCCTGGTCGGTCCCATATTCAGAGCTCTAATCACAGGACTGGCCCATTGGTCATTCTGGAGCAGCTCCTCCACCTGAGCATGCTGTGGACCACCAACATTTTCTCATGGACCACAAGTGGTCCACGGGTCACTGGTAGGTGACCTCTGATTTAGATTGTACCCTTTCCAAGGAAGTGAAACAAGGAGCTGGACTGGCAATCAGAGTCTCTAAAAGGAGTTGGGTTAGAGGCTTAGCTTAAAAGAGATCAGCTGGAATATAATATCTTCCCTTGGAGCAGAAATAAACTGAGGATGGCATTGGGAGATCTTTGTCTAATAGAGCAGCTTTTTCACAATGGACATTTTTGAGCCACTGAAACACATGACTATTCCTAAATATTTAAAGCAAGCCACATATTCTGTTCTATGGCCATTAATGCTCCATAAAAATTTAATCCAAACCAAATCAAAGCCTTTTTCTGCTTCAGAGATACTAGTAGAGCAAAATCCATTCTATTTTTAGCTCTATTGTATCTATCAATTCATAAGCACAGATTATCTAATGTTTGATAAACCTAGTTTCAGAAGGGGAATTATATATAATAAAGCCTTCTGCAACTGCTTAGTCAATGATGCAGTTAGAATCTTAAAATCCATATTAATGAAATAAGCCTACAACTAACACAATATTTCGGAGCTTTACCTGGTTTTAAAATCAACCTTATATTAGCTTCATTAAACAATAGAAGTATACTGAAAATGACAGAAGGTTTGAATACAGAGAAGGGAGGTCAGAGGAATTAACCAATTACTTTCCACATTTAACATTAGTGTAGTAATGGCAATAAATCAAAACAAAGTTACTAACTAAAAGCAGGATAGGACTCTGCCAAGTGAAGGTGGGGGGCATATCAGTACAGTTTTCTTCCCAATCTAGGATGAATACACTGTGATAGATCAGCCATGAAACCAAGGTTGGTACTCAATTACTAGTGAATAGCCTCCTCTGGAAGTTAGTCCCATATTTTGTTTGCACTTGAATGAGAAAAATCCTCCCAACTGAATTGTTCCCTTTGATCTTTTTATTATGCTAGTTTCTAGTTGGGCTGTTTTACAATAGCTTGTTATCCCTCCAATTACTATGGTTATTGTTTTATTTTCTTCCATTCAATCATGTCCCATTCTTGGAGATCGCCTGGATAGGTTTCTGCAGTTTTCTTGGCAAGGTTTTCAGCCATTTCCTCCTTCCTAGAGATAAGAGAAAGTGACGAGGTCAAGATCACTCAGGTGGAACTAGAACTTACTATCTCCTAGTTTTGAACCTGATACCTCAATCACTATACCAAACTGGCTCTCGTGGTTATTGTATGTAAGTGTTAAGTATTTACCAGTAACTTATGATTTTTAAAGATACTAGTAGAGATGGTAGGGGAGATATTAAAGAAAAGGGTATATGATGCATACAGTTACATCCATTTGAGTATTTGAGTCAGTACTGACATCTGATAACTGTTATGACAACTGTCCCTGCAGGTTTCTTGGCAAGATTTCAGAAATTGTTTGCAACTGCCTGAAAAAGTGTGACCGGCTCAAGGTCACCCAACTTGTTTCATACTTGAAGCAAGGGTAGAACTTACAGGCTTATTATTTCTATCCTGGTGCCTCCAAACATTAGAGCAACCTGGCTCCTATATTCTAGGCCTTTTTTTAATTAAGGATTTTTCATGGTTTACCATCTTTGTAAAAATAACATCAAAGTCTATTTGCCATTGATTAAGGTTTAAATTGAAAGTTAATGTTTTAAATTTAAGTGACAGTGAGATTTAAATTGTTTTTCTCTGCTTTAATATTTCAAATACAGTTAGAGTTGTTCCTATTGAAATGTTGCTGCTTCACTGAGTGAAAAATATTTCAATACTTCCTCAGAAAGAATTTTAACGTTGTGGAATACTTTCTTTCCTACCTAGGACCCCTGAATTTTAACCAGCAATTCAGTCCCATGTGAGGCTCTCATTCATTCTGAAGTGTTTGAATGAGTGGTAATTGGTCTCAGAGTTCCCACCTGGCATTTGGAAAAAAGTAGTCCCAAGAGGTCAAGAGAGAACCAGATTCAGTAAAACTAATTTGACCTACTAATAATGCTTTTAAAAAGCAACAGCACATAACAAACAAACAAATACAAATATTTTTGTATTATTACAAAAATAATACAATAGGATAAAAATAATGAGATGATCCACATTTTGATTGATAAGCTGTAGCATCATCCTTAAACAAAATGTTCCCCAAATTAATTCAAATTGCCAAAGAACTGAGAATAATGGATATGTCACATGGCTTAATTACAGCAAACAAAGGGTAATTGATCAACTCTAATGGGGAAATGACACTGGAGTCACTAACAGGTCAATTGTCTCAAACATCTCCATTAGTTTAACATTACTGAAAATAAATGATGTGTCCCTGAAATTCCTTTAAAAAAAACAACCATATATCAACATTTCAGAATGCCAACAATGTTCAATGTGTGGTGGATTTTGCACTATTATGCTCTTCTGAAAAAAATAAGAACTCTCTTATCTGTCTATCTGAATATAAAATGCAAATTGCTGCAACCTAACACAAGTTCACATGCTGTTATTACTTTTTTCCTGCTTTAAAGTTTACAACAGCCAATTACAACTCCAAAAACCTGTCTTTTTAATACATTGGAAGTTTTATGAGGAGATGTTCTTTGTGAAAACACTCAAAGACAGACAACTATATATTTCTCAGATAAAGAGGGCACTAGATGTCAGTAGCTGCTCTCTAGAGACCCCAACTTTCACAGCCTCATTAGCAATGTCTTAATTAGATGTCAGGCAGGTTAAAACCGACTTCTTCAGTTAAAGTAAAAGGTAATGAAGGGCAACTGATGTGATCTCAACATGCTAAGTTACAAACTTCAAACTTACAAAATTCAAGATAGAAAAGAGCACGGCTTTAAGTGTTTGGGATACAGTTCTTTGAGAAGTGATGTTGGATAGCTTTTCCAATATTTCTTGCTGAGAGAAAATAATTAATTTTAGATTTACTGCACACATATGATTTCAAATATGGGAGGATAAATCCCAACTGTTGTAGAATATTCAATAGAAAATAGATTATTTGGTTCAGCTTGAAAATCAGTGGAAACTACATTCCTACCGAAGTTCTACTTTTCCATTCATGGGAGCATGGATCAAAGGCTTTCAGCCTATCAGTAGATCATCTTCAAAAAGATAATTTATCATCCATTTTACTGCAGCATCAGTCACTCCTGCATTCTAACTTTCTTCACATATTGTTTACAACGCTTGTATAGCTCTCTGTAAACAAACTGTTAATGAACAAAGGTCTAATTTACACATGAAACACAGATAACAAATTTAGACAGAAACACTTGAAGCATTAACCTAGATTTAGCCAGGAATTCAAAAGGTGAAAGTTTGGTTATACCTCCAAATATATATTGTGGTAAATACTCTAAAGATGCTTTCCATAGTTAACTTTCCATGAAAACATTTCAGGAAGTGTTTTTGAAGTAAAATCCTTTAAGCATAACATATGCTATGGGTTCATATATGAAAAAAAAGAAGAAAAAGGAAGAGATGACCAGAGACAGAATGGAATGTCTTCCTCAATCTCCCTCTTCTCTCCAACTACATGCTAAATGGTAAGTTTATGCATATATTGTGTGAAATTATATTGAAATTTAAGACAAGCCATGGAATTTATAAATTAGTATGTCATATCAAAGCTTGCTAATTGCTATATTGTGTATTATTCCTTTAAGGCCCTGTCACACTGGCCGACAGATACAAAACGTTTGTAAAAAGGACACAGCGGACGAGAAAAATGTTCCA
>BHFT01048155.1:0-15563 GCA_004320025.1 Laticauda laticaudata | reverse complement strand
AGCCATAACACTCTGCAAAGGTTCCTGAAGCCCTTAAATGGTCTCTCAGTCTAGGTTCAGTAGAATCACAATCATAGGACAGACTGTTGACCTGACCAGTTTGCTGCCAGGAAAACCATTTCATTGACACCCTCCATTAAGGAGGGAAAGCCTCAAAGGTAATTGCAAAAGAAGTTGGATATTCCCAAAGTGCTATATTTCAAAGCACATGGATAGAACAGTTATGTGGAAGGGAAAAAGCATGGAAGAATAAAGATGCACAATCTAAGCATAGGAGGTATATGATAATTAGCTGATTAGAGTGGGACACTTTGAGCCTAGAATATTGAACCTTTTCACAATATTCTAATTTTCTGAGATTAATAAAGTGTATTGCTTATTATGGGAACATTTTATATCATAATATAAAGAACTATGAAAATGTTCAGGATGTAATGAAATATTTAAATGTGGACAACCAAACAGCAATACCTTATTTAAACTCTACTGATTTTGTCAGGGGGATGTCTGAAAAGGAATTGCCATTCTTAGACAGATTATACATCAATTTAGAGGACAAAGTTACATAGATGGGTTATTACCATGTAGTTTATTAGGTGCAACCAACTTTACAAGCAAAAGGAACATCGTGATGAGAAGTCAGAAGTCTTGAGAAATTACTGTCATCGAGCCTGTAACTAAGGTCACGTCTAAGAGAGTCTTGGATTAATGATCTGTCACTTTCTGTAAACACACATTCCAAACACTATGAACCTCCGCAGCTACATGAAAATTACATTAAATAAGAAATGCATCCAATATTTGTTAGAATTATGGAAAGGGTGAGAACAAGCTCTACAGTGGGGAAGCAGGCAGGGGGATTAAACCAGGGAAAGGGAAACATTGAGAAACGGGGAAAATGGAAAGATTTTCAGTTACTGGTGGATAATGTAGCTAAGAATGCAAGGGGAATTTCATTGGGCCATTTGGAAGAGAAGGATGATGATGATGGTGCTGGTGGTGGTGATGGAGGAGGAGGAGAAATACTGATCCTGCCCACAGGGTCTCTCCACTGGATTGGACTCTCCAGTGGAAAAGGTGCAGCAGGTGAGATGATTTCTACTATTTCCCTTTCCCTGCAGCTGGGAACATAGAGAGTGGAGGGGCGGGAATATTCTTCCTGCTGGATTTGCAATTTTATACTGTATATTGATGAATTCTCAACAGAGAGCTGCTAGGGAACCATGATCTTGTCATAATCTCAAATTGGCCCCTTGACATGTTTGACTTTTAAAGAAAACATTAACTATTAAATTTGTTAATTAACTATTAATATATTTTGGTAGAGAGAAGTTCCCTGCAGATAGGCTCCAGCACTAGCCCCAAAACTCAGAGGATTAAAGACGAAACCTCTGGTCCCAAGGACCAAACCGGATTGGATCTTGCAACACTACCCTGAGACACATATATATTTGCCTTCATTCGGGTAAAATATTCACTCTTCAATAATCTTAGTAAAATAAAAACAGAACTGTAACCAGGGAAGGGGCAGTTTGGGAGGGTTTGCTTTCTCCTTCCCCCTCCCCCACCTCCCCCAAGCTTTTACAAGTTCTGGTAGTTGCAAACCATCTTTCAAAGACTCAGATATGTTGCCCCTACTTTTCTTGATGTATTAGGCTTCATGGAACCTGAGACAAGCCTAGATGCTTTCCACCATGTGCAAATGTAAAAGGTCCATACCTAGGTGGAGCTGGCATTGCAAGCACCTGCTCCAATATCGAAGTGATATTGCCATTCCTTCTTTCCTGTTTTGGATGTCTTTCCAACCTCCACAAGGCAAGAAGCTGTTCTGAGGGCTTGAAAGGCCTCCAATGGAAATCCTGGAGTTACAAGTTACATTAATCATCTAATAAATGCTTCCTCATTTATTTTATCTTCCATGAATGAATGTATTTATACACCAGTCAGACACTGGTATCAAGAAGCTTTTGGTCAATATTATTACCCATTTTCAGGTGAAGAATAAATCTTGAAGGAATATGTGGCTTATCCAAGGACTCCACTCCCTTCAAATAATTTCAGCAGAAGCCTTTCATATTCACTTTCTAAAGCACCTGGGTCTTCCTCCAACCAGGCTACCTTTCTGCTTGCATTTGAAACAGCACCAGAAAAATCTGTCCCAATTTTATTTTGCAAGTAGTGTTGAAATCCATTACACCCTTGAAAAGTGATCTTGCCATCTAGGTTTGCCACCAGGATCACTTTGATTGCTGAAAGTGCAATATATTCTGAAGGGAATAATTGTGACTAACCAAAAGATGACAAATCAATGTGGATTGATTTCTGAATAGAGCAATTAAAGACTAAATCGGTATGTCGATAATTTCTGAATGCTGATGGCAGAATGCTTTATACTGTGAGCAGAATGATATCACACACAATATAGATAGATAGATATAGATATAGATGATATAGATATAGATTAGATATAGATATTCCGTTTGAAGAGGGGCAGGTAAGTAAAATTGGCATGTTCCTTCTAAACACTCCATCTGAAAAGGGCAACGCAAACAAGTGGCTGGGTGAATAGTGTCCATGCTGAGCTTTCTGAATGCCAGTCATTCTTCATTTGGCAGACTGAGGGTTTGGGCGTCAGTTGCAGCAAATATTCTTTGCTGCACTGGAATGTGCTCAGAATGTTCTCAGAGAGTGCAGCTTAAATGCACTTTTTTTTCCTTTAGGGAAAAAAAAAGGAGTAGAAAGTGATTGTTTGGATGTGAGGCATTTCTTTTCTTCCTTCTCTCATTTAATACAGTTTAGACGCTGTGATCAAATTTGATTTTGACGGCTCTCATTGTGTGTCTAAGCCACATTCTGGGAAAACATTATTATTATTATTATTATTTAAAAAAACTGCTATTCAAAGGCCAATTGTTCAATGAATAGGTATGTAGGAAGGAAAGCATAAGATATTTTAAAGATAAAGCAATATTGAACGGTGTGGAAATCTACTTGGAAAATAAGGTGAACTAGCCAGATCACCCCAAACACTGTACTATGTGTTATTTATAAACAATAACAAGTAACAAAAATACCACATTCATGAAGAACCAGCATCTTCATTACATGAAAATATGAGCACTTTAACCAAAGAATATAACTACTCAACATAGATCTATATACTCCTGTCTGCTTTTATATATTTTTGACATTCCAACAGACCTAACTCCACCTTGTGGTCTATTTTTGTAAAAGCATGAGACCAACAGTACCAAGAATAAGCATTTATTTCCACTTCTGAAGACTGTCAAAGAATTGGGTGTTAGATTAAATCTTTAATACAAGCTTTGGTAAGATTGGGACTCATGGTATGAGTTTGACTCATGGTATGAGTTTGAATGTTGGTTTATTATTAGTATCTGTCATGCCCGTGATTCTGGCTGAAAGAATATTTGGAAGAATTGAAGTTCCAACCACAACTTCATGCCCCTTTTAATAATTTTCTAAATGGATAATTCCTCTGGGCAGGTGAGATGTCAGACTGGAGTTATGCAGAAGTTGATGTGTGACAAGCAGAAATTTGCTATTCTGTTCTGACAGAAACTAGTAGAAAAGCTACACAGTATATGTATTGAGGTATTCCGGTTGAATGACAACAATTGAAAAATTGTTTTGTTTCTGGTAACAGAAAAACTGTAAAAGAAATCTTGAGGCTATTGTATCACCAGCAGATAATATTCTGGTCCCTTTTATTCAGGTTTTATATATGTATATTGCCAACTATTGAAATATCTTGGTGGTTTACAATTAAACTTGTATTCACAATCAAAATTGACAATTAAATCAACAAGTGATTGATAATAGCATGTTATATAGGGTTTTTAAAAACACATGAAGATGTGAGATCTCTAAATTCTGCAGAAGAAATACCCCAAAGAATTGGGATGACAGCAGAGAAGGTTCAACTTCCAAGTCAGTCCCAGAGAGCTTGTAGCAACTGTGGGTGAACCTCTTCAGGTAAATTCAAGAAACATGGAGGTTGTAGAGGGAATAACCTTGAAGGACAGGAGGAAGAGCCTGTATCAAGGACTAGAGTGTGGGTCAAGCATGACTTGAGTGTGCATCAAGAACATAACTTGAGGAAATGTCTCTCTGGTTCACATAAAGAAGGATGGGTAAGCACATTCAGACTTACAAGGTTCTATTACTATATGTAGTCTCATTTCAGGCATTTTTCAGGCTGGATTTAATACTAAAACATGGAGGCATGACAACAAATTGAAACTAATAAAATACACTCCTGCCTCAGTATGGAAAAATAGAGAGCAATTTGCACCTTCCAACTATGTATCTCTTTTTGGGAGGAGATTATAATTACAAGCAATTGTATCACTTGTGTAGAATTACGTCCTTTGCACACTTGCACCTTGTTTACAAAAATCATATAAAATAACTACAAAATTAATTTAGCATGTGGCACATAAAAACAGCAAGTACACCCTAAAATATTTAACAGACAACCCATGTAAGAACACTCTGAAATGTCTCAAGTATCTTTATAATCTTCCTAAACCTAATTTATGTAATTGTTCTTATAAATGTACTTCAAATGTATTTGAAGTACATTTATAAGCAGGTGCAGAGAACTCATGTTTGCACTTAAACTGTAAAATATTTTCTGTCCAACATTACACAAATAAAAACCTCCCCAAATCTGGAATATCTGTGTGGAGTCTTCTTAAACATTTCTTTGTGAAGGTTTGCCAATCTAAGGATAAAATGAGGAATTTATGACTGCATTCCGGTTTCAATTTCTGAATGAAGGTTCAAATCCCACTTCAAATCTCCCAGTTTGTAGATAAATATTGTACAGAGAAATATGGAGATATCTCAAAGGACAAGAGACACTAAAGCATTGCTTCCCCCCCCCCCNACACTAAAGCATTGCTTCCCCCCCCCCCATCTAGTTATCTAAACCCAGTATCAGACATGATGCTTTTGAAATAAGAAAAAGGAAAGAAGCAATTAACACTGGAGAGAGGAAAGCGCTTTAAAAAATAAAGAAACCCTCAAAATACACCCAACTCCTGCTTAGTGAAGAAGACTTGTGAAAGGAATATGTGTAGGCAGGTTATAAAAGGCAATGTAAAATAACTTTGGCCCAAGGTGTCAGGAGATCTTCCTGAATATTGTCGGAGATGCTCCTGGGATCTACAGATAGAAACGATGGAACATAAACAAATGAATTATTGCCTCCTCATCTTCTCCCTTTGAAATTTTTCACTGGATCCCAGTAACCTTTGGAAATGGAGGAAGCTCTTCTAGTTTGCACAGGAGCAAATCGGGGTCTGATCCATCCACCTGAGAATGAGTACGTGGCAGATGAGAATTTGCTCTGTTTTCTTTTTAAAAAGAACATTCTGTCTAAAACGACTAAGGATGATAAGGATCTTGCTAAGTCAAAATAAAACCTCTTTGCCCCAGGAGAGACACAAAGCAAGAATTACAACTAATGAAAAAAAAAAAGGCTTATCCCATAGAATTTCAGTGCTTCAAGTTGCAAACCAGATCTTGTTTTGAAATTTGATATGCCAAAGTTCACACAGCCAGAAGACAGCCAATTTGACATTTGAAGGGGACACTGGTTCGCAATGACAGATATGACTCCCATGGGATAGAAGTCTCCAAACCTGAAAGTATCCCTGTAGGTAGGAGGAGGCTAGTGGTGACTAGTGGTCAACCTTTCTCTTTGTAATTAAATAAAGAAATCCTGCATGACTATATTGTTTTCTGGGTAGGAAATGGTGAACTGAAGATAGCTTCATTAAAAGAACTGATTGAAGAGCCAGTGAATGGACTGACTCTTTGTAATTCCTCTCTGGACAAGGAGAGGACTTGAGATTATTCACAAGTGCCCCTTACAGTTGCTCCTTATGATGAGACCACAAGACAGGGGTCTCTGGCAAGTTTAGCACTCTGGGAATAGCTATCTTGCTCAACCTATGGGAAATAAACATTGGAAGAACATGGCTTTAAAAAGGCATCTCTCGTTTAACAGTGAGGCTTGTGTGAAAAAAGCATCTTTAAAGCAAAAGAGTGAGTTCAATTCAAAGGCAACAGTAATGTGGGAAGGATATTATTATCGCAAATGTAGTGGGATTGTAAATAGGATGCAAACCCAGCAGAGTGGAAAATAAGTAGTGGGATTAAAACTTTACCTTTGGTCATGTGATTCCATGCTTCTTTGTTATCTTGAGAGCCTGCAATCATCTTTTGAATCTTTTGAATGAAATGCATTATTATCATAAATGCAGATGGAATAAAATTTTAGCCAAACATATAAATAGAAGCACAAGCATGGTTTCAAGCACAGAAGGAGCTAGCAGTTCAATACAATTTATAGAGAAAGCCTGAAAGAACATTGTCATTGGTTTCAATTAAAAGTAGAATTAACCATATCCATGTAGAAAACTACTACCAGTCCTTAACTGGAGCAGTGTGGTCTACTGTCAAAAAAGCAAACATGGTCTTTTCAGTTCACCAATATAATTTAATATACATTTTTAACTGAGCAAGTCCAATAGCAAGGACTGAGCACATCTACTGCTCAAAGTGAGGTATAATGTATAGATTATAATGTACCTTTAAGAACAGGAGGAGGCCTGTCAATTTAAAGCAGGTGTCTTCAAACTTGACAGCTTTAAGACTTGTGGACTTTAACTCCCAGAATCCCTCCTCCAGGCATGTTAGCTCAGGAATTCTGGGAGTTGAAGTCCACAAATCTTAAACTTGCCAAGTTTGAAGACTCTTGGTTTAAAGGCACTTGTGCCCTGTCAGATTGCCCTGTTGTGAGTAAAGACCACCAATTATTTCTGGAGAATAGGGACTTGTCTCTAGTTCCTGGGAAATGTAGTTCCACCCATGTTTTTCTGTTCCATATTAGAAGTTGTGTTTCCTGGTTTGTACTGACTCAAATGTTCCTTGCTGCCTTTTACTTTCTTCTGCATCTTCGGTGTTACTTTACAGAGAAGAAAATATATCCTCACCGAAGTAAAGTGTCATGGCACTGTAGCTTTTTAACCTCTGCTGGGACTGCAGAGGAATAACTATGGTTCCCAAAATACAAATGCCATAGAGGTTGTAACCTGCATGCAATGCAGAATGTCACCAGCGCAAAACTCTTCAGAAACATCTTTTTTTGTTGTTGTTACTATCACTATAAGCAATTTACTTTTTCATTGGTGTACCAGTGTATCATGTCATCATTCTGCCCTTCAGTTGAAATGCAAAGGTTTCATCTTAGGTTTTAAGCAGCCAGCAATTGGAGCTGGGATAAAACCCCTTTACCACAAGTGACTTGTGAAAAGAAAAAAGAAAATAAATAGCTCATGCAAAAAAAAAAAAAAGTAATTAAAACATTCTGTTGGATTTTGAACTGATGAAATATAGTACATCAGTCAAATGTTATGGCTACCACACTGTAACTATAGCTACAGCACAATTTTATTAAACCAGACCTGAAAAAAAAATGTTATAAGGGAATTTATATTTCAAAGCTGTCTCTTGTCCTGAAATATATGTGCATTTTGATGTTCTAACTTTGATGCTCTAACTTTGTATATACATTTGATGTAACCTTGCATATAGACACAGAGAAACAAACATACAAATATGTATATGCAACATGACTCATCCAGAGAAAGATGATAGGCCATTATTTTCTTGGCTCTGAAGTTGGGAAGGTACAGCAATAGGGAAATTGTCCACTTGGGAGAGAGACCAGCTGAACAGCCGAATCTCTGCATTGAACCCCTAGAAGACGAGAGCAGTTTTAGAATATAATGAACATAACGATAATGGAACTAACAGAAGCTTTAAAAAAATAAAACACTGGAAAGGCACCAGGTCCAGATGGTTTGCCAGCAGAATTTTATAAGACATTTCAGGAAACACTGAATCTTCAATTATTAGAAGTTATGAATGAAGTTATGACAAAGAAGAGAATACCCAAAACATGGTCAGAAGCATATATCATACTTGTCTAACGAGGAGGACACAGACCCACAGCGAGTTAAAAAACTACAGACCAATATCACTATTAAATTCAGATTACAAAATTTTTGCTTCAATTATGGCAGAAAGACTGAAAAGATACTAAAACAATTTTATTCACCCTGATCAAAATGCCTGTGTTGTTGGTGTTAACACTGGAAGTGCTGAATAGGAACATCAGAGAAGAAAAAGAAATAAAAGGAATGGAAATTTAAAAAGAAGAGTATAAATTACAAGCTTTTGCAGATGACCTGGTATTTACATTAGAGGAACCATGGACTCAGCACCTAAAGCCCCTGTCACACTGCACCAACGGATGGAAACAGGATGTAAAATGGAGAAAAATACTTACCATCCATTGGTTAACGTTGATTGCTTCCGTTCTGTACTCACTGCCTCCGTTTTTCATCCTCTCTATCCATCCAGCATCCATCTACTGACATTTCATCCGATCAAAAGGTTTTGAGCTGCTCAAAACTTTTGAGCGGAAAATGTATCCAACACGTCCGTTCTGCATCCGCAACGCATATGGGGGACATCCGTTCTGCATCCGTTATGCATCTGCTATATCCCCTAGGCATCCGGTCGCATCCGCGCAACTTGCATCCGTTCCAGCAGTAAACAGAGGCAGGGAGAAAGCGGAACGGACGCGAAGCATTAGTAGTACGGACGGAGAAAGGATGAAAGCGGATGCATCTCGCAAAGAAAGCATTTTAAAATGGAAAAAACGTTTGCAGAGGGGACCTATTTCGGATATTAAGGATGTCTAGAGGATGCCTAGAGGATGCAGGGGGACACCTAGTGGAAAACCTTATCTTGTCTATAAAAAGGGGGAGCAACTCACCTGGATCTCACTTTCAGACAGCAGCCCAGCTGTGCAGACCTCTGCAGCCTTCATCTGACTCTTGCTCTTCAACAGCATCCAGTCATGTCCACCATGGATCGTAACAAACTCCTTTTGGTAGCCACCATTGTTCTGCAACAGTGCGAAGCCATCTACAGGCTCTGTGAACTCTACTACGGGAGAAAAAGGAGTCAGCCAAGAAGCGTCTGGGTCCAAAGATGGATAGGAGAAGAGCAGAGTACGGACTGTACAACAAGCTGATGGTGGAGCTCAGGAACGAAGACACTCGTGCATTCCAGAACTTCATGAGGATGCCTCCAGCCATGTTTGATGAAGTTGTGCAGCGGCTGACACCCAGGTTGACAAAGCAGAGCACCAAATTCCGCCCCAGCCCGAACCTGGGCTCAAGGTGGCACTGACTCTGCGCCACCTGGCCCCAGGGACCACCTACATGCAATATGGCTGGAGGGTGCCACACAACACCATCAGCATTGTGGTCAGAGAAGTGGTGCAGGCCATCATCGAAGAATACCTGGAGGAGCTCCTCCAGTGCCCCACCACTGAAGAAGTTGCAGAGCAGTGGTATCAGAGGTGGAACCTTCCCCCACACTTTGGAGCCATAGATGGCAAGCACGTGGCCTGCAAAGCACCAGCCAAGTCGGGATCCACTTATTTCAACTACAAGGGCTTCTTCAGCATCGTCCTCTTCACCATGGTCGATGCTGACTACAAGTTCATGTACATCGATGCTTCAGGCAACGGCTCATGTTCAGATGCCCAGGTATACAACGCCAGTCATTTCAAGGAGGGGCTGGAACGCAACCTCATCATGGGCTTCCCAGATCCAGACTCCCTGCCCAACGACACGCAAGATGTGCCCTACTTCATCATGGGGGATGACGCCTTCTCCTCAGAACCTACCTCATGAAGCCCTACACCTCCAGACGCCTCACCCGTGAGAGAGGATCTTCAACTACAGGCTGTCCAGGGCAAGGCGAGTGGTGACAATGCCTTTTGGCATCCTGGCCAACAGGTTCCAGGAACTTCGCACCCACATGCAGCATAGCCCAGAGACCGTGAGGAGGATCATGAAGCTTGCTGCATCCTGCACAATCTCATGCGCACCCGCTACCCAGTCTTGCAGAACAGGCTCGTGGACCTCCAACAAGGCAATGGAGACATGGAGCCTGAGTAATGGAGGCAAGGGCAAAACCTGATAGACACTCAGGATGTGCAAGGCCCCAACAGAGCTTCACATGAAGGGAAGAAGCAGCGCAACCTCCTGAGACACTGGTGCAACTCCCAGCTGGGGCAGTGGAGTGGCAAGACAGGATGGTAGATGATTAATGGATGCTGATGAGATTGGCCATGTATGTTGGGTGGGCCTACAATGAACAGGGCATTTAATAAAGAGTTGTGTTTATGCTGACATGTGTGGATCAATGATTACATTAGTATTGATAATGAAGGGCCATAGGTGTGGCACCTGGGAGGGTGGGCCATACAGTCCCACTATGCTTGCACTGGAGGCTTATCTATCCCACAGCTATCTTAACCCATCCCACAACTATTTAACATCCCAAAGGTATCCCGCCCATCCCACTGCTATCCCTTACCCATCCAAAGGTATCCCTGCCCATCCACTGCTATCTTAACCCATCCCACAAGCATGCAAAGCTTAAACCATTTCTAAAAGTTTCCACCAAGACGTTATTAAAAAAAATAAATGAAGCAAGTGTGTGAAGCAAAGATAAACTTTATTAATAAGAAGCTGTAAAAGAAAATGACCCAAGTCAAGTGTCCAAATAAAGTCTACAGGTAGCACCCAGTCTCTGGCACTCTTATCGGTCACCGGAGGTGTGCCCAGTCTCAGGGGTGAAGGGTCCAGGTGCTGTGGAGCGTGGCTGCTGCTGGAGTGCTGGTCTGAAGCGTCATTGGGGTGCCTGGCCCCAAGAGGACAACAGGTGACAGTTTGAGGAAGCTCTCAGACAGCTGGCTCAGCCCCGTGATGTTGAGAGCTCCTTTCTCCATGCCGTGGGTGTCAGCCCCAATACCGAGGACAGATGTACTGAGGCCAGGCTTGGCTGTGGGGTTGGAGGAATGAGCAGTGTAGTGGG
The DNA here is from genome assembly GCA_004320025.1 of Laticauda laticaudata. Taxonomy (NCBI): domain Eukaryota; kingdom Metazoa; phylum Chordata; class Lepidosauria; order Squamata; family Elapidae; genus Laticauda; species Laticauda laticaudata. The sequence goes on along the minus strand of BHFT01048155.1, from coordinate 4,571 downwards.
GCTTGTCTGGTCTGCAGCTGGGTGAGGACTGGCATGGGTGGCATCTGTTGGCGTGGGTGGCATCGGTGGCATCAGTGGAACCGGGTGGCAACGGTATCATCCGATGTCTCTGTGCTGGACTCGGGAAAAGGCTTGCTGCCTGTGCTGCTGACCTCCTGGTAGCTCGTGCCCTGGTAGGTGAGCGGCCTGTCGGAAAGCCTTGGAATGGAGTGACATCAAACCTGGGTGGAGGAGCAGACCCTGGACTGGGTGGGAAGCAGGTTCCCTCTGGGTCTGAGGGTTATGAAGCAGCTCGGTGCATCCTGGTCCTTACAACCTGGTCCTTGGGGTTCCTCCATGTCCGTGAGCGTCTGGTTGACTAGGTGAGGAAAGGGCTTGCGGTTTGGAGGGATGAGAAGTCCGGTGTGACCAGCTATGAGAGAGGAAGAATCTATGCCTGCCTCCAGATGGTGTCCCCTGTCCTCCAGCAGTACAGTGTGGGCTCTGCCCCTCTGCTGTCCTGGCTCTCTGCCTTTCTGTGGAGGTGGAGGCTGGGGGTGGATGCGGGTAGGGCTGTGGTGACGTGCCATCTCCTTTCTCACATTGCACCAAGGAGTCCGTGTCCATGCGCTCCACACGGTTAAAAAAGCTGTCCGTGGGTTCTCCGCAGTGGGACGCTCCACTGAACCTTGCCTGGAGACAGGAGCTGAACTTTCGGCTGGAAGAGGACTGGCTCTCAAGCAGGCCTTGCTGGAGAGAGAGGGGTATGAGAGGGTGCTGCTGCTTGACTCCTCGGTGGCAAGATATCTCACCCTCCAGGAAGCTGCACTTGGGCCATGACGTAGGTCTCTCTGTCCATCAGCTAACCGTGCCTGGCCAGAATTTCCTTTGAGGTGCAGCTTCCCGTACCAGGTGTGCATTATGTTTCCACACCAGCGAGGAGCACATCCGATGTTGTAGGCCCAGCCACTCTCGCCTTCTTCTCTCTGCAAGCAGGCCCTGCTTCCTTTTGTGTCCCCTGTAGAGCCGGTGGTCTCTTCCGCCATAGATAGTCATTCTCTCTCAGCAACTCCAGTACTCATCTTCAGTGTTCCTCCTCAATGGAAGTTTGTCTCCTTCTCCTGCTTCCCGGCATATGCCTCTTCCTGTCCCTTTGGCAGGACCAGATGGGCCCTCATTCAGAGGGGCTTCCAGGTTGTAGGGCTGCTCCTCCACACCAAACCAGGCAGCAGCAGCACCCAGCAGGATCTTATTCATCATGTCTAGCAGCAGCAGCCACCAAGCACCCAGCTCCAGCAAGGACCAGGATCAGCAGCAGCAGGTAAGCACCAAGGAGCGCCAGCAGTCACCAGGAGCACGGCCGGACCTAGAGGACCACAGCAGCCGAGCAAGACCAGGAGCATCAATGCAGGACGAACAGGATGAAGCAAGGAACCAGGAGCACCAGCAGACAAGCAGGAACCAGCAGGACGAGGAGCAGCTTAGCAAGAGTAAGCACCAGCAGAAAGCACCAACCGCCAGGAGCAGCTCAGCAGAGTAAGCACGAGCAGAGGGAGCACCACCTGCCAGAAGCAGGCATCAGCAGAGTTAAGCACGAGCAGAAAGCAACACCGCCATAAGGCAGGCATCATCAGCTCCTCCAGAAGCAGAAGCAGACACGAAGCCCCAGCCGCAGAAGAGCCGAGCCCATGCTACAGAAGCCCCCAGCAGAAAGCAGAGTGAGGGCCAGGGGTGGGAGGGTGGGCCGCTGTCCTTCTTGCCAGCGGCTTGGCCAGCAAGATGGCTGAGCTTTATCTTCTTCCCCTTGGTTGTGGGTTGCTGGCTGGCAGGAGAGCTTGCAGGCAGGCCTGGCAAGGAAGGCTGGCAGGCAGGATGGCAGGAAGCTGGCAAGGACAGGCAGACCAGCAAGGCTGGGGCGCCAAAAAGGAAGCCTGGCCAAGGGCAAGGCCAAAAAAAACCAAGGGGCCTGGCAAAGGCACCAAGGCTGGCAGACAGCAAGGCTGGCAGGGAGGCTTGGCAGGCAGGCCAGACAGCAGGCTGGCAGGGAGGCTGCAGGGATGGCAGCAGCAAGGCAGGCAGCAAGGCCTGGCAGCAAGGTGGTAGGCAGGCCAATGCACGGCAGGGCAGGCTGGCCCAGGGGGGCCAAACTTCCCGATTGTTCTGGATGCAGGTCTTTCTCTGAATGGTGACCTGTTTGGAGGCTGCTTCCCTTTATATCCGTGGGGGCTGAACGGGCCAATACATTCCCCCCCGCATGCACAGTGAACGCTAGGACATCTCGCTAGCATCCGCTAGGCTTCCAGCTCTGCATCCGCTTCATCCGCTAGGCTTCCGCTGTGCATGCGACCGCTTCAGTCCACGTCGGTTCCGCTCTGCCATCTGCTCTTTCCGTTCGCGCGTCCGCTTTGCTGAGGTCCCCCGGAACCCAGCGGTGTGCCATCCCCACTCCCATCCACTTCCATCCGCTAGGCTTCCGTTTCCGCATCCACTTTCCATAACCGCTCTGCGTCCTCCCCCGTGCTGTTCCTTTCCGTGTTTATCCGCTCTGGGTTATCGCAAATTTTTTGCCCCTTTTGAGAGCGGAAACAACGGATGGAACATTTTGCTCGTCCGCTGTGTCCTTTTTTACACACGTTTTGCATCCGTTGGGCAGTGTGACAGGGCCTTAAACTGATAGAAAGATAGAAGAGTATGGGAAAGTAGCAGCAGAAATAAATAAAGATAAACACAAATATTTAGCAAAGAACATGTTAGTAAGATGAAAGAAAGAACTGGAGGAAGTTTTGGGGATGTCCAGGTCACAATAAGGTTCAGTATTTAGGGATACACATAACCCAAGATGTCAGCACACTAAGGAGGATAATTATCTAAACCTAAAGAACAGATTGCAACAGACTGATAAAATGGGAAAATTACAATTATCACTGATTGGGAGAATATCTACAATTAAGAAATGAATGTATTGCCTAGAATCTTGTACTTATTCCAGAACAATTCCAACTCACGATTCAGGGAACATAATTTTGAAGATTTTAAACAAAATAGTGCTAAAAATACATTTGCAGGGAAGAAAGCCAGAATAAAACTTAAATTGCTACAAGATGCAAGAATAAGAGGAGGTTTGCTTTGCCCAGTTGAGAATTATATACCCAACGACGCAGTCTGGTGGGGTAAATGAATGGATAACATTAAGTAATATTAGACTTTTGAATTTAGAAGCGACTGACTGCTGTAGGGTCGGTATGCCTTTCCTCTGGCTATAGGGAACTAAACGCAGGATATTTTAGAAGACATATTCAAGAAGCATTGTTTCTTAATCTGTGGAAAGATAAAAAAGCAAATTATTTAAATTCCACATGTTATCTACTATTGAAGCTTTTTCTATGCTGCAATAATATAAAAAGAGCAACAGTTAGATATGGTCGGAGATGAATGAAAAGCAATGTGAATTTTATGCAAGTGTGTTAAAGAAACAAGGTGTAAAAATTAATTGGTTTTCATATTTGCAAATACAATCTAGGATTTTTGATAAAAATGCTTAAACAGAAGTATCTATATAAGTTGAGGGAATTATACTGTAATTATTGTGAAGAATTGAAATATTTAATTGTAAAATGCTTTCACGCGGCTAGAATTGTATTTGCTAAGAATTGGAAAATGAAATATATATGCAGGAGGAAATATTAAGAAAATCATGGACTGTGCTGAATGAGTAAATTGACATTTGAAATTAGAGAACAAGAGAACAATTTTATTATGATATGGGATTTATTTTTATCATGGTTAGATAAAAAGAACGATGGTAAAGATAGATTAGTAAGCCTTACAATAAAATTAATAGAGTTGATATAGAATATATATAAAATATATATATTGTATGAATGTTAAGAATAATCATAATGAAAATTAGAATTATCTCCATATAAAATGATGGAAAAATAGTTTAGTCAAATGAATGTTTAATAATTGATATATATAAGGCACAAGCTAGATTGTAAGGTGAGAATTTATATAACTGTGCAGTAATGGTAAAAAAAGGAATAGCACAAAAGATTGTTAACCAAGTGACACCTGTATGTATAGACTGAAAAGAGGGTTTTATGTTTTATGTTTTGTTTGTTATGTTTGTTGTAAAAAATAAAAACTAGTTTTTTAAAAAAGATATCATGGTGACATGCTCTAAGAATTGTCACACAGCCAAAATCTATGTTTTCTTAGGAGTTTAAGGACGTAGCAATGCCTCTAATTCATCAGAGCAATGATGAATGAAATAATAGGAAAAAACATATTATTCTCACTGTCAGAACTTTCTGACAGTGAGAACATCATCAGTGGAACAGCTTGCCCTGGATTGTGGGAGTGCCATCATTTGAGACCTTCATTAAGAGATTGGGCGGCATTTGTCAGAATGGTGTAGGGTCTCCCGCTTTGGGCGGGGAGTTTAACTATGTATGACCTATAAGTCCCTTCCAACCTCTGATTATCTGTTATTGTTATGAGTCTTGAATCAGCTTCAGATCAATTAACCGTGCATCTTTTTTTCAAGTGGAGGTTTTGTTAAGATGTTTTGTCTGGAGGTGCCGATCTCTCCG
>BHFT01048154.1:0-13526 GCA_004320025.1 Laticauda laticaudata | reverse complement strand
TGGCCGAGAGTAAGCACCAAGCAGAAGCACCATGCAGAAGCAGCATCAGCAGAGTAGAGCACCAGCAGAAGGCACCACGCCATAAGCATCAATCCATCAGCTCCTTCCAGAAGCAGTCATCTAGCAGAAGCCCCAGAGCCCCCAGAAGAGCGCAGCCTGGGCTGCAGAAGCCCAGCAGAAAAGCAGAGTGAGGGCCAGGGGGTGGGAGGGTGGCCCTGTCCCTCTTGCCATAGGGCTTGGCTAGCAAGATGCTGAAGTGCTTTTCTCTTCTGGTCCGCATTGGTTTTGTTTGGGTTTTGTTGGCTTTGGCTGGCCTGGCTGGCTGGCTGGAGAGCTGTGTTTGGACAGCAGGGTCTTTACCTGAATGGTGACCTGCTTGCAAAGCTGCTTCCCTTTATCAATCCGTGGGGCTTGACGCAATGCATCCCTCCCCGCATGCGCAGTGAAACCACAAGGCATCGCTAGGCATTCCGCTAGGCATCCGCTAGGCTTCCGCTCGGCTTCGCTCGGCTTCCGTTCTTGCATCCCGCTTTCCATCCGCTCGGCATCCGCTCTGCGATCCGCTCCTTCGCGCTACGCCATCCGGCTCGGCTGTGCTCCCCGAAGCCCTGCGGATGTTGCCATCCGCTCCCCATCTGCTTCCATCCACTAAGGCTTCCGTGGAGCATCCGCTTTCCATCCCTCTACATCCCCCCCATCCGTTCCTTTCCTTGTTGTCCGCTCTGTTTATGCAAATTTGGGGCGACTTTTGAGAGCGGGATAACAATGGATGGAACATTTTCTCGTCTGCTGTGTCCTTTTTACAAACATTTTGCATCCGTCGGCCAATGTGACAGCGCCTTTACCTATGGTTAGACTTAAGCGTAGCACACAAAATTATCTGCTACAATGTCCTACCAGTCAATGATTCCTCCAGCTTCAACCACAACAATGCAAGAGCACGCAACAGATACAAACTGAATGTAAACTGCTCCAAACTCAATTGCAGAAAGTACGACTTCAGCAACAGAGGGGTCAATGCCAGGAATGCATTACTTGACTCTGGAGGTTTTTAAGAAGAAATAATAATTCCACCAATTGCTGGGGAATTTGGGGAGTTGAAATCCACCCATCTTCAAATTGCCAAGACTGAAAGACACTGCTCTAACATAAAAGTGGTGTGTAAGGAGCAGAACAGGTCCCAGATCCTGATCACATCGTCAACTGCATCATCAGTGAAGTGTCCCCCATCATGTCAAAACTAAACGTGTCAAGAGAAGAAGGGAGACCAGTAGCAGAAATTTTGAGTAGTTCAGAGAACCACCTCTGACTGGCCCCGCCCCCATCTATTATTTGCTTCCTGAGTCCCAGCTGATTGGCTGGGTCTTCTTTGGTTGCCCTGCACAGGAGAACAGAGCTGGAAAGCAGGTTAGTGGGGTGGGGAGGGAATGGAGATTTTGCAGTTACCTTTCCCCAGGAATGGGGAGGGAGTGGAGATTTTACAGTATCCTTCCCCTGCCATGCCCACCAAGCCACACCTACAGAACCGGTAGTAAAAAAATTGAAATCCGACCACTGGCCCATAGCCTTTTTACATGTTTTGATAGTGCCCTGAGATTCTGTCTAGAAAATGCTACAGTTATAACAATACAGATAATCCTCGACTTATTCATTTATATAACAGTCCTCAAGTTACTCATTTAGCAACTGTTCAAAGTTACGCCACCCAAAAAGTGGCTTATGACTGATCCTCACTCTTATGACTGTTGCAATACAGGTAGTCCTCAACTTATGTAATGCTTTACATGCAGGTACTGCCTCAACTTTTTGTACAATACAGGTAGTCCTCAACAACAACAACAAAAAAACGTTGTTAAGTGAGACATTTGTTAAGTGTGTTTCCCCTCCCCCACTTTACAACTTTTCTTGCCAGAATTGTTAAGTGAATCACTGCAGTTGATAAAGTAGTAACCTGGTTGCTAAGTGTATCTGGCTTCCCCATTGACTTTGCTCATCAGAAGCTTCCAAAAGGGGACCTCGTGACCCCGAGACCCTGCCACCATCATAAATAAGAGTCAGTTGCCGAGCATCTGCAATACTATTAAAGCAAATGCACCATAATTTGATCTGAATTTGGACACAGCCTGTGAAAGGACAAAGCAATCTGTAATCCTTTTTCTTCATGTTCAAATATTTATTTATTTATTTAATTTGTATTGCCACCTTTTCGCCATGGCGACTCAAGGTGGCTTACAACATATAAAACCACTATTTAATATTTTTTTAATCTGGAATAAATGGTACGATTGGGTAGCAAACAAAAACAAGAAATAAGACAAGACATCTAACTGTAAGAAGCTTTAGAAAATAAAATGTAAGTTTGTAAAATTATATAAGAATAATAATTATAGAAAAAGTCATTAATCAATATCAAATAAATAGAAACACAATGTGTTAAGATAAAACATGTATAGATGTCAAAAAATGCTGTTGAAAACATGTTTTATGTTATAATAATGGAAAATTAATAAAAATATGATTAAAAAAAACACACCCCACAATTTAAAACAATAAAACCTGTAAAATCAACTATATTAATATAGTAAAAATCACACGCCCTTCCCCAGCGACAGCAGATTGCACGATCCATTTGATGGGCTCCATCCCGCTGTGGGTTCCCCAGGCCTGTTGGCAGGTCTTCAGTGCCTTCTGGAAGAGTATTAGAGAGGGAACCATTTTAATCTCTGAGGGGAATGATGTTCCAGAGAGAGGGAGCCATCACGGAGTAGGCCCTTCTTCTGGGTCCCACCAGGTGTATCTCCCTCAGGGGTGGGACCCGCAATATTCCCTGCCTCCCTGCTCCAATGGGTTGAGTAGATGTGACCGGCAAGAGAAGGTCCCTCAGATAACCCGGTCCCAAGCTATGAAGGGCTTTAAAGGTGAAAAACAGGTGAAAAACTTGCCTTGTGGTGTAACCAGAACAATCTGGAACTGAACACACTCAAAACCATAGAAATGGTGGTAGACTTTAGAAGGAACCCCCTTCCATACTAACCACCTCTTACCAATACCTAGACAAAACCAGTATCAAACAATAGGACCTTCTAAATTTGCTAGTGTTCTACTAGTTATCACGATGACTTAAAATGGACACCTAACATCAAAAAACATCACAAAAACAGCACAACAAACGAAAATATTCTTTACTGCACCAAACTCAGGAAGCTCAAAGTCCCATAGGAAGCAGCGATTTCCAGTTCTACAGAGGATTACTGAGTCCGTCATCTGCACTCTGTCACTGTCTGGTTTGCGTTCTGCAAACCCAACAGGCCAGGACACAGACTTCATGAGGCATAATTAGTGAGACTGCCAGAAAAAACAATGGCTACCACCTGCCTCCATCGAGGACCTGTATGCTCACGATCAAAAGAGAGGGCTGTTGAAAATATTTACAGCACCCCTCACATCCCGGACATAAACTTGTTTCAACTTCCTTCCCTCCAAAACGTACATATATAGAGCACTGCACACAAGAAACAACTGGACACAAGAACAAGTTTTTCCCCGAAGAGCCATCACTCTGCTAAACAAATAATCCCCTCAAACACTGTCAAAACTATGTACACTGTACACTGCATTACTGTTAATCTTCTCATCACTCTTTTCACCCATCTCCTCCCATTTGTGACTGTTATGACTGTAACTTTGTTGCGTGTATCCTTATTGATATATACTGATTGTTTTCCTCACATGATTTTGATTTTGATTTTGTACCCTATGACGTATACATTAAGTGTTGTACGTTATGATTCTTTTCTTAATGAATGTACTTCTTCTTTAAGTGTATACTAAGAGCACTTAACACCAAGACAAATTCCTTGTGTGTCCAACACAGACCTGGCCAATAAGAAATTCTATTCTATTCTATTCTATTCTATTCTATTCTATCATTCTATTCTATTCGTATCCTATCCTATTGCTATTCTATTCACTCTCTCCTTGATAAGTTTCCGTCCATTGCTTCTTGTCCAGCCTTCAGGTGCTGTGGAGAATAAATTGACTCCCTCTTTTTTGCAGTGGCCCCTTTTCTATTGGAAGACTGTTATCATGTCACCCTTATTCCTACTTTTCATTACTCATACCCAGTTCCTGAAACTGATCTTAGACTATAAACATCTTAAGGCTATGCTACTACCACAAAATACCGGGAAAACCCTCTTCCAATTTTAAGGAGTAGTGGCATATATGTAGGGGACGAAAAGCCAGACAAATAGGCAAGGGAACTATAGTTTGCCCACCCCTTGCCCTAATTTTTGGTTATAATTTCCTTTGCTTGAAATTGTATGTATAAAAGCATGAGACTTTATATGGTGGACAAGATTGTGGACACTACAAAGAAAGTAGGCATTTTTAAATGCACCTAGCTCTTTATTCAATAGGCAAAATAAATCTAGTGACATGTCATTTTTGGGAAGCAATTTTTCATGAGAGCCTCACTTTCTGGAACACTCAACAATTGCTTTATGTCTGTGAAGTATGTACTTAAACAAATACACAGAGGAGCCACAAGTGGCAAAGCAAATACCATGATTTTAAAAAATAAACAATTAAACTGAAAAGTTCAATCTGATAAATCTAATAAATGGATACAGTCTTAATCATACCAGGAAGGAGGAAAAAGAAGTAGTTGCTAAGAGTGGATATTAAGAAATAAGGCCACATAAGGAAGCTAAACTTATTAAGGAAATTTGTTGAGATATCTTCAGAACAAAGGGGTGTCTGCTTAAAAGTGACATGCATGACTTTCCGTACAAAAGTTCCATTGTTTCCTACTTTAAGTCTTAGGAACAAAACTGTCTTCCTGTGAAGCCAGATAACAGACTGACTTTACAGGAAGACACCTGACAGCATGCCTTTTCTAATCTTGCTGAGATCTTGTTCCTGTCTCTCTATAATTTATTTGGAGGTTACTTCCATCAAAAGCAGGAGCCATTCCTAAACCACAGAACCCGTACCTGAGACCAAGAAGTTAGTTTGGGAAATGAATAGCAAGAAACAGGCGATGCACAATTCCACTTCACCAGCATCTCATGACCTTCTACCCAATATTTTGGTGTTTGTATGGATAGCATCTGTCTGCTCAGTAGGTGAGCTGGCTCTCCATAATTCAGTCAGGGACAGCCAGGAAAGAAAAGACTCAAGAGGCCCAAAAAGGTTGTAGAGCAGGGATGTCAAACGTGGTGATTGGGCAAAGTTTAAATATTTGCTTGACTTCTCCCTTGGCCTCAGCCTGGTCATCTCCTACAGTTGGGCTGAGAAGGAGAAAACAGCCTCAAATCACGCAGGGAGCTTTGTGACTAAGGGGTCAGGGGACAAAAATTTGAGCATTTCCATAGTCAGCACAACATTTTAACCAGGGGTGGGATTCTACAGGTTTGCACCTATTTGTGAGAACCGGTTGTTAACATTCTAAGCAGTTCGGAGAACCGATTGTTCGAAGAAATTACTGGCCTAATCCTGTAAGGAAGGCAGGAAGGAAACATTCTGGTGTTGCTTACAGAAACTGCCTCTCCATTAACACTTGTTACATTCTTGGCAGGACTAGACTTCCTGTCTCAGAAACTTTTCTGGACTTTTTTTCCCCTCCTTTGCTGGTACTTTGCTTGTGTGGAGTGACCATTCAAAGTTACAATGGCACTGGAAAAAGTGACTTATGACCATTTTTCACACTTACAACTGTTGCAGCATTCCCACAGTCATGAGAGGCCAGGTGAGGAGATGCGTGCCTCGATGTGAGTGATGTTATGCCCAGCCAGTCACATGACCACCAAGCCACANCCCCCCCCCCCCCCCCCACTGGCTCTCTGTCGATAGGCCTGAACAAGCTAACAATCTGCATCTGGATAGCATCACTAGATTATTAGATGGCAAGTTTAGAACCAGAGCCAGGGAAGGCAGGCGGGTTTTGCTTTTTTTCCTTTTTTTTAAAAGGTCTGACTTCTTTCTCTTTTTAAAAAGATGTTAATGGTAAATAATGGGCTACTTGCCTGGTCCTGGAGTCTGTCTAACATCTGAAATTTTACTCTTCCTTTTTTTTTTTGTCACCCTTTACAGCAGCCTCTCCTAATTTGGTGTCCTGCCTTTACACTGGACTTCAACAATGTTGTAAAATCAAAAATACTTTTCCCATTCTCCACCTCTCTCATGGCTTTTGCTTCTGTTTCTCTTCAGTTTAATTTTTCTTTTTCCAAAACAGAATTTTTAAAAAGGCAGCCATTCACTTTCTATGGCAGAAATGACAATTGCATACAAAGGGAAGTGTTTTTGGTTTGTGTGTGTTTGGTATGTGTGTGTGTGTAATAAACCCCCCTTCCTGGTAATTCCAGTGTCTTGAAAACAGAAATGTAGGCTTGTGTGGATTTGTGGAATCGCCCAGTGCTTATTTTGAGCCACAGTTTTTAAATGTTTCAATACTACATTTGTAGTATTGTAGTATTCAATACTGTGGGATCCTTGGTGGTCTCTGAGCTTGGTTGTTTTCTTGTAAATGTTTTGTTACCAATTTAGGTAACCTATTCCATTAGAATCTGGCTGTACAGAAAGGGTTATGTACAAGGCATAGTCAGTAAATTTATATATTTACATTTAAATATATTCAGATTGCAATCACTTCTGCTGAAAACGTTCAACGGAACTGAATTCACAGCGTTGCTGCCTAGCAAGACAATCCAGGAATAAAACTATTATCTATTATCAATCTAAAGGTAGATTAAGAAACTGATGTTATATTTAATCAGAATGACTTTTATTGTAAAATTTTAACTGAGTCTGGAATGTGCTTCCCTCCCTTTATCTTCTGTCAACTAGGGTGAGGTTTGTTCATATTATCTTTCTGGCTTGAGCTCAAGGAAGAAGTAGTAACCAAATCAAGGTACTATTTGGAAAGACCACACCCCACTAAGATTTGCAAAGCAAACTCCTTTATACAAACAGTCAGCACACCCCACTCTCCCTTGTACTGTGGATGTTACAGCTTCTTCTTCTTCCTTGTATTATTCCCATGCTATGGCAGGTTCCGCTTGTCAGTGTACCTGCTTCCATTTGACTTGATCCAAGGCCTCTTCAGAGATGACACCCATGCTTTTCATGTCCTCCTGAATACGATCCATCAACCATTTCTTGGGTCTACCACAGGGTTACCATCTATCAAGGGCCAGGTGCATGGCTGTCCTTGACAACAAGTCTTCTTTACTGTGTACAGTGTATCCAGATCATCTAAGTCCGTGATGGCGAACCTATGGCATGCGTGCCACAGGTGGCACACAGAGCCCTGTCTGTGGGCATGCGAGCCATCACCCCAGGTCAACTCTGCTGTGCATGTGCCTCCTGCTGGCCAGCTGGTCTTCAGGTCTCTAATGTGCATGCACAGGGTGTATGTGCACAATGGGGGCGCATGCATGGGAGACATGCATACATTTCATTTTGGGGATGTGCATGAACTATCAGGGGTCCGACATCCCGCCTCCATTTGAATCATGAGTCTCTAGTCGCATCTCTCAGAGTTTAAAAAAATAATTTATAAGGAGTGAACTTGTTGGCATTACCTGGGTGCAGCCGACACTGAGAATAGAATAGAATAGAATAGAATAGAATAGAATAGAATTCTTTATTGGCCAAGTGTGATTGGACACTCAAGGAATTTGTCTTGGTGTGAATACTCTCAGAAATGACACCTCATTCATCTCACTCTTGACCATGGTCTTCGCTCATCCCTTGGATGTATATTCTCTAATGGGACACATCCATAGCCAAGAGTCATCAATCATGCTCTCCAGTAATAAATTTGCGTGCTAGAAGCTTCAGCTGCCTAGCAATTATCTAAGGTATGCATTACTGCCCCCACTCCTTTTCTGCTGACAACTCTAAAAGACAAGAGAAATATTTTTGAGTTGACATGCATGCTTTGGGCACTCGGTGCCGAAAGGGTTAGCCATCACTGATCTAAGTCTCCTTCCTGCAGTTTTGTCATAATTGGCTGGTAATTAGCTATCATTAACCTGATAATTAAGTTTCTGCAGGAAAATAACCAAGCCCGAATACATCAAGAACCCAAGAGCTACATATTTTCTCTAGCGTTGGTTTTGTTCAAAAGGCAAATGCTTTTTTCTGATTCTTTCTTGATTTTTAGTGATATATTTGAAACGGCTTGAACACTATTTGTTTTCCAGAGCAACATTGTAGCTCTGCCAAACTTGCAAAAAGTCAGCTCTCACATTGGTAGAAGTGCTTGCCTTATATTACTTCAAGGATCGAGTAAATCGACCCCATGCTGAGAAGCCCAAAGAAAGATAATTGCAGTGTCTGTCTTTGGAAAAAAATGCCATTTACACCTGGTATGATTGCTGAATACTTTCGAGCGGTGGTGTTGGAGAAGAGTGTTGAGAATCAATCCTAAAGAAAATTGACCCTGATTATCCTTTGGAAGGACAGATACTGAAGCTGAAGCTCAAATGATTTCGCCACCTGATGAAAAGGGAGGGCGTGTTGGAAAAGATCATGTAATTTGTTGTAACTTTGAATGGTTCAGTGGTGGGATTCAAATATTTTTACTATAGGTTCTGTGGGCGTGGCTTGGTGGGGTAGGCATGGCAGGGAAAAGATACTGTAAAATCTCCATTCCCTCTCCACTCCTGGGGGAAGATTACTGCAAAATCCCATTCCCTCCCCACCCCACTAACCTGCTTTCCAGCTCCGTTCTCCTGTGCAGGGCAACAAAAGAAGACCCAGCCAATCAGTTGGGACTCGGGAGGCAGGGAATAGATGGGGGTGGGGCCAGTCAGAGGTGGTAGTTGCCAGTTGTCAAAATTTACACTACCAGTTTTCCAGAACTGGTCAGAACCTGTTGAATATCCCCTCTGGAATGGCTGCTGACTGTAAATCGAGAACTACCTATATGGTGAAGACCGTGTTCATCATGGTTCAACATTTTATTAATTTAACAAAGCATAAAATACAAAAATATCAAGAAAGATGAAGATGAAATTGGAGAGGAAAAGGAGAAGAGAGGAAAGTATCGGGTAGAGGGGGAAAGCATTGACTTCCAACTCCTTTTGGTGCAGTAAAACAAGATAATACCATAAAATCTCAACTTTTTACTTTTATATCCTAGCCCTGTGATGGCGAACCTATGCCACACGTGCCGATAGGGGCACACAGAGCCATTTCTCCGGGCAGGCCAGCCATAGTCCATTGCTCTTCTGGAAGACCAGCTGGCCAGCCAATTTATAACACACATGTGCATGCCAGTCAGCTGGTCTTTGCGCACATAGGCATGCCGGTCAGCTGGTCTTTGCACATCTGGGAATGCCGGAAACTGGAAGAGTAGCTCCTGCGCACACATACCTGGTCTTCCAGTTTCTAATGCGCATGCATGCACGAAGACCAGCTGGCTGGTGCACATATGCACACGAGAAACTGGCTGGCCACCTGGTCTTCTGGTTTCTAACGTGCATGCGCATGCCGGGAATTGGTCTTTTGGTTTTCAGCACACGCATGCTCCCACTTTGGTACTCAGAGCTGAAAAGGTTTATCACCACTATCCTAGCCATTTCTATAACACCAAACCGATCTAATCAGCGAAACCCCGAATCCCCAAATCAAACTTTCATTTTTTCCCCATCTCAAGCATGAAGTCCAAAAGTGGTTTCCAAGTAGAAATGAAATTTCATTATTTTCTTTTTACCAAAGCAGTCAACTGAGCTGTCTCTGTTAACTTCATCAACTTTTGCAGCCATTCATCTATTGTGGGTATCACAGTGTCCTTCCATTGTTGTGCATAAAGTATTGAAGGCCCTTTGAAGCAACTTTAAGATATATTGATTTCAACTCTCAGAATTTCCCCATTCTGGTTGGCGTATTCTAGGAGTTAAAAGTCCCTGTGCATGCTGGCTGGGAAAATCTGGGAGTTGAAACCCACACCTCTTAAAGTGGCTGAGGTTGAGAAATATAGGTGCAAAGTATTGGATTATATTTGCCCTCTTGCTTGCATTTGAAATAAACCTGTTCTTTCTCTGAATGAGTTTGAAGTAGCAGCATCAATTAAATCAACAAAGATCATATTCTTACATTATGCAGAGTGCACAAAAGAACAGAAGATTAACAAATCATTCTTTCAAAGCCATTAGAGTGCACTGTTCACTTGTTTTTAGTGATTCCATCCCTCTCTTAGGATGTTTTTTTAATAGGGATATAGAAGCTTCTAATATTTCTTCAGATGAGGGCACCCTTTCTGTACTATGATGGCATCTAAAGACTATCAAAAGGATCATAGCATATGTTTGTGTGTATTAAAATCAGATTTATCCAATGTGGGTTTGAGACGTGGGCAATATTAAAATTGGAATCTGAGAAAAATAAAACTCTGGAGGTATAGAGTGGAGAATGATATTCTCCCATTGATAATAGACATTCACAAAATGGCTATTTTTGCATGCTGAATGCATATACTGGCAAAGAATCTCTGATTCCACAGACTGGTTCCCAGTGAGTCACAGACTGACACCAGTTTGTGGAGCAGGGGTTGGGGACCCCTGCCTTAGGAAATAAATAGGTGTATCCAGTGGTGTCCACTGGTTTGCTTGAACTGGTGTGAACCAGCTGAATCTCACCACTGGGTGTAGCTGATGGTGATGTTATGAGGTCGAAAATAGTCTTGTCAAAATAGAAACAGGAACAGAGATTTCTTTCAGATCCTCTGCACAGTTTGATTCCTAGGGTGATTCAGTGCAATCTGTTGCTGGTCTGGGATTGGGAGCTTGCATAGGTCTGCCATTAAAGGTCTACAGGCTTTGTAAAGGAAATTGTCAGACACAAAAAATAAGGGTTGTTCAAATGAGTACGAGTTTATTCCATGCTATCTCTCCACAAGAATCCGAACTACTAACGGTCAAGACAAATTGACGGTAGATAAGTCAATGGAATTCAAGGTGGGTTGGACATAGATCTCTTTTGGGCACAAAGGGACTCGAGACTGGTGAAGCATTTGACCCCCTCCCTCAGACTTCATCTGGTCATCTCCCCTACTGAAATTTCCTTATCAGAAAGATTATACACTGGTGGTTTTAGTTGTGAATTGCATGCAATGTTATTTGTTTTTATTTCTTGTGGGAAATTATTGATATGGCGTGACTTGATTGATATGGCTTGTTTGATGAGAGTATGTGCATGTATGTGGGTGTTTACATGTATGTGATTTAACATGGTTGGATAGGTTGAGAAAGACCTGCTTTAAAAACCTTTTCAGTGTAAACCTCTCTGTGCTGATTTTGAAAAAGAGTTCTGGAAGAAAGTTTGAATTGTGTGCGTGTGAGGTATTAAGGGTTGATTTGTATCCAATATAATCTGGGTGGTTTAGGGAGCTTTTTTTCACAAACGTGACAGTGAATCTGCTGTGCGACATTTTATTGGCTCGGTTTCATCATCTCTGAAGCTCTAAAGCAGCCTGCATTTTGCCCTTCAGTCCAAGAGATAAAGATGCTATCAACAATTCAAGACGACAATGGCTCTGAATATAGATGGGCAGTGGAATAACCGGCCCTGTGGTGCAGCCATAACAATCTGAAGCTGTAAACACTTGAAACTGTAGAGATGGGAGTAGATTTTAGGAAGAACCTTTCTATTTTACCACCACTTACCATATTTGACAACACCGTATCAGCAGTAGAATTCTTCAAATTGGTGGGTTTTATAATCTCCCAGGAATTGAGATGGACACTTAACATTAGAACCATCATTAAAAGGGAGCAACAAAGAATGTTCTTCCTGCATTAGCTCAGGAAGTTCAGACTGCCCCGGGAACTGTTGATACAGTTTTACAGAGGAATTATTGAGTCTGTCTTTTGTACTTCTATAACTGTCCTATTTGTTGCTGCAATCAAACAGGAGAGGTAGGGACTCCAGCGGATAGTTACAGTTGCATCCTGCCTTGGATAGAAAAATTGTATATAGCGTGGGTCAAAAGGAGGGCTGAGAAGGTATCTGCAGACTCCTCACCTCCTGGACATAAATTGTTTCAACTCTTCCCCTTGAGACAGTGCTCCATAAGGCATTACAGGTCAAAACAGCTAGACATCGGTTCAGTTCTTCCCCCTCATACCATCACTCTGCTGAATAACTGTCCTGGTGTTGTCTAATATCTATGTGCCATGACGACAGTATTATTCTTTATCTTTCTGATTATCTTTCTTACTCTCCCCTCTTATGGGTATCATATCTCTTTTATTCATTAGACATGAAACTCAGTCAACTGAACATTTAAAAATGTATCAGAAATACCAGTGACTGGTGCTCATGGTTGATATGGGTTGCTGCCAGCCTCCTAGGTATCAACCAAGTACCTCCTTAAGATGTGCTATGTGCGATTTCTTGATGTATTTTATAAAATTCTTGGACATGGTGCCAAGTGCCCCGATGACAATGGGTATTACTGTTACATGTTTCATCCATAACTGTGTAGCTTCGATGGCCAGGTTGCAATATTTTTCCCAGTTCTTTTTCTTTGACTCTGGCGTGTCCTGGTATTGTGATATCATTTTTATTATTATTATCCATAAAAAATGACAGTGTACACAGCAAACAAGATAACTATGCTGGGTTTCGTATCACAAATCACTAGTCGAACACTTCCCAAGTGTTTAGGACTGTGTCATGCATAGGCGGATTATGCGAGCAGATCCCAGTCAGGTGGCCTTCTGCAGCTGACCAATGGTGATTTTGTCAGCGCCAATATTGAAGAAATTTTCTCCATTCAGAAGCATGGCTGATGACAGTCTTGCAGCTGTCCATTTTAGCATTTTCTGAGGAAATAGCAATTCTCACATTTCCCTCAGGAAGGTGACACCTGTCACTGAATCCTTTGGAAAGTGGTATTGAGGAAGAAGGTATGAAAATGACAAACTGCTTTTCTCTGCTTTTCATGGGGCAGGTTTTGAACATTATTCAAAAGCAACATTGGGTGCAGAATGCAGCTGTTGACATACTGATGAGTAAAAGTTGCCACAACAGTCATTGTGAACTAATTGTGCATGCGGCATTAGCTTTCAGTGGGTTTCCATGTACATTTCAAAGCAGTGTTTTCGGCTTTTGAAGTCCTAGATGGCTTAGTTCTCAGATACTTATAGCACCACCTGTTACAGGTAGAATTGATCCACCTGGTCTATTTATCTTAGATGAGGAAATTGACTATTGCTGAATTAGACAGGTGAATACTTGGGCGATTTGGAGATGGTGTTTCTCTGTGTAGGTTCCATGTTGTGGAGAATAACCTAGAACAGTGGAGATCTCCTAAGATCCCCTCAGGGATCCACAATATCAAAATTATTTGCCAGATTTGCAAGATTTCAAACCATGTTAGTCTTCTCATTATTTTTGTTAAAAAAATAAAGAGCTTTTATAGGCCCTGTCACACTGCCCAACGAATGCAAAACGGACACAACGGACGAGAAAAATGTTCCATCCGTTGTTATCCGTGCTCAGAAGGGGCGAAAATT
>BHFT01048153.1:0-15397 GCA_004320025.1 Laticauda laticaudata | reverse complement strand
ATAGGGATGACCGTTGCTAAAGACCATAGGTTTGGTAAGGAGCTGGTTCTGAATGATATCTCATATATTATGCTTAGAGGTTTTGCTATGGTAGTGGACAGCTTTTTTAAGAAGAAGGCACATAAGCCATCAGGGCCAATAGATAAGGATGGTTTTAGGTGGCGTAGTGCATTTTCTATGTAGTGCATTTTCATTTATTAGAATGTAAGTCCTATTATATTCATTAATGTTATCCAAAGAATCCGGGACTGAAACATCAAATCCACATCTCTGGATCAAAAACATTTTCCCATTAAACATTTGAAAACTAGCTAGAACAGTGGTCATCAACTGATGGGCTGTTGCCTACGAGAAAATTTTGGTGGTCCACAGAGAAATGTCACCTCAGCACCCCCCCATAGCAATTAATCCAGGTTGCGTGGGAACACAAGGCTGCTCCGTCCACCTGGCCCATGGGAACCATCCCGGCCCATTTACTCCTTACCTGGCAAACTTGCTTGCAAAGTTGCTGCTTTTCTTCCCCCCTCCCCCGACCATCAATTATTCTGCTGTGCTGGGAAATTTAGATTAGCTAGAAAGCAGGCAATAGTTGGATTTCTTGCTTTCTATCTAATCTTAGATCTTCAGAACCTCCCTTAGGACTGAAGGTTCTATTATTCAGTGCAGACTCAGATAGACGATGGCAGAAACACAGATCTCTAAATGAATCTGTGATTCTGTGAGCAACTCAATCTGCCTGCCTGCTTTGCCTGATNCTGTGATTCTGTGAGCAACTCAATCTGCCTGCCTGCTTTGCCTGATTTTGGGTAAAAGTTGCTCTTTTTTGTAAAAAAAAATTCAATATTTACATATTTATAATATTGAATAATAATATATACAGCATACAAGCCATGTCCAACCAGTCACATGACCACCAAGCCACACCCACATTAGGCCATGGCCAAGAACCGGTTAAGAAATTTGAATTCCAGCCTGCCTTTGTGTGTTTTGTGTGTGCGTGTGTGTGAGAGAGAGTGGGGGGGAGAGGAAGGGAGAGAGGTTAGATCAGATCTCTCTCTCTCCTTCTTCCACCAATGTCAGCAAGCCACTGTCAGTCAAAATTCATATTAGTGGTCCCTGGGATTTACAATTATGAGTTTGGTGGTCCCTGAGGTTCAAAAAGTTGGCAATCCCTGAGCTAAAACATATAAAACTGAAGTAAAAACATTTTTGCTTGCATCCAACATATTTTCATCTTCATCATTATTCAAGCAAATTTGTCCAGTGAGAAACTGTATAAATTAAATTATGTAATGCTCTATCCATCTTCAATAAATCTTACTGTTGATTTAAATCTGTTGCATTAAATTCTGATTATTAGCCATTTAACAAAATGTACTAGCTTGATTTTTTTTGATGAACAGTATGTTTTAAGTTACATAATTTAAGAAATCATTTTGTTTAAATTTGTTTCAGTATCTGTATAATTTATTAAATGCTACAAGCATCAACATAATCCCCGATTGCCTTGACTTTTCTGACATGCATAAATTTAAATAGAGAAGTAAACTTGCAGGTGAATTATACAAAGATCTCAAGAAAATGAGATTCCTACTGAAGTTTTCGTAACTCCATTTTCTAAATATAGAAATACAATTTCTAAATTGTAGCAAACAAATATAATTAGTAAGTAGTGAGGGAAGACCCCTCTAGAAGAATGAAATATTTTGAGAAATATTAAAAAGACAGAATATTGTATTTCCCTAAAAGAGGAATGGAGAAACATGCTCTTGGAGACAGAAAGAGACATCCCCCACCTTTCTTAATAGCCCTCGAGATATTTTTTGCCCATTAAGAAAGATTGAGCCATCCTATCTACAAAGCAAAAGACCTTCAGCTCCAGGATGATTAAGACATGACTCTCCAGGACATAATTAACAGCAGGGCTCACTACATTGCACAATTTCCTAAAGACATTGCATCAGAGTCCAAACTTCAACCAAACCCGAGAAGTCAACCTCCAGACCCAGCTATGACCCCTACAACAGCCAACAGAACACATGTTTTTACACAGGAACAGGAAATTCAAGTGCAAAGTCCAAGAGAAGGTATAAATACCCCTCACTCTCAACTCCATGTGGTCAGCTGCCCAGAACCATGCGCTTGGTGGTTCTGCTTCACCATTAAACTATCTTTCCAAACAGCCTCCCTGTTTCCAGTGTCTTTTTGCCGGCTTGGAATTGAACCAGATGGATATTTTTTCCAATAATTTAGCACCCCAAGATGGGACTCCAAGCTAACTTAACCAATGGACCTGGCCCGGGTAAGGGTCCCTTGCTGGCACAGACCCATTGAGTCTGTGGGTAGATTATTCCCAGACCTTGGCCATTTGGAACTAGGGTTTTAAAAGGGTTTTGAGCTTAAAGGCTGCTTGCAAAGGTGAGTACCTTTAAATTTTAAAGCCCCCAAAAGAGTGGGAAATGTGTGTATGCCTATGTGTGTGAGTGAGAAGCCTCTTCTCCCAATCACAGTTGCATTTTGCTCCCTCTGTGCCTTTCCTAACTACAGAAAGATCTGTTCTAGCAACATAGTCTGGAAAACATTTATTTATTTTGTCAAACACTTACAATATAGTAGAAATAAGAATAAGCATACGTTTAAATACATTAAATAGAAACTAATAATTGGGGACAATAGGACAGGGACGGTAGGCACAATTGTGCGTTTATGCACGGCGCTTACGGACCTCTTAGGAATGGGGTGAGGTCAATAGAGATTAGTTTGAGGGTAAAAGAGTGGGAGTGTGACAAAAATTCAAAAGCACTGTGACAAAATCATTCAAAATAATGTGACAAAATCAGGTAGTGAGTTACAGACATTGACCACTCTCTTGCTGAAATTGTACTTCCTGCAATCAACATTGGGGGTCAGGCCAGAACACAGGACCACTGTCAGGAAAAAGGGAGAGAGTGTGTGAAAATGGAATGGAAAAGTGAATGAGGGAGTTGCATTTGGGCAACCAGCCGGGAAGTCAGAGGAAAGTCCATTCATTAGGAGGTGCCCATACTACTGCTAGGAAGAGCAGGGGTTCTCTCAGACTCTCCTGGGTCTGAAAACTGAAGGCCAGTTGAGGAAGGTGCCCACAGTACTGCAGGGGAGCAGAGGTCCTCCCAGACCCTTTGCTAATTTTTGGTCTGAAAATCTCAGGCAGGGCAGAAGCTTGTAAAGAGATCTGGCAAGGGACCCGGCAGGGCTGACTGGATCTCTCCATCAGAAATAGAGAGACATGGGAAGCTGCAGCTTGAGGGTCAAAGAGGCTCCCCACTAGGAGACTTGATCGATGCTTGGGATGAGAGGTAATGGACCATCCTGCTTGTAAGAAGAAGATGTGAGCAAGGAATTGTAAAAAAGGGGGTTTGCTCAGGGAGGAAGCTGGAAAACCAATTTGGCTAAATAAAGGGATTTAAGAAAAGAGAAATATATAAATAGGAACATTGGGGTTTTTTTTCTCTCTCTCTCTCTCTTCCTCTCTGTCTTCCAAGCAACCACATGATGTTTGTTAAGCTTTGTGCTTTCCCTAACTTAACTGAAATTTATGGTGGGAATGACAAGCGTATAAACCTACAAGTTCTGTTTTCCTCTCATTTTCTCCTTGTGTTTGTGTGTGTCAAAGTCTTTGTATGCCCTCAAGGTAATTGCCACTGTTAAGTGTCTCTGATCCCAAGAAACAAGAATTTTAAATTGCTAGAAAAAAAGAGTTAAATGAAAGTGCCTTCACCCTGAGTTTGCCTGGCCAGCAGAACAGGGTGAAAAGGACACTGTTCATTTTTTTTCCCTTCCCTCTCCGTAACTTTAAGAACAGCCCAAAGTTATAAGGGAATATTTTAAGTTCATTTACAGGAAAAGTTTCATTTTTGCATTTACTGAATGTGTTTAAAAGGTTTTATCTGTCCATCCTTTTTCTGAAGCATGTAATCATGCTTTGTGATGTTCCCATTTTGTTGAGACTGGTTTTATCTGATTCATAACCGCAGTACTGATGTATTTTTCCCCAAACTCTGCCTGTAAACTATCTATCTACACACACACACACCCATTCTACCTCCCCATCTCTTATCCTCCAATAATACCTTTCCTGGGAAGATCATCCAAAAAGGGCGGAGGGGGCCTTGCTCTCATGTTTTTCAACCCTGCACAGATGACTCTGCAACCTGTGGAAGCAGATCACACAGACCCAGACGTTACCTCCAGAGAGAGGATCCTCCATCCACTTGAGCCAGAGAATTGAGTTTGGATCGAGCCATCCACTAGAAAGTCATCACAGCAACCAGAGTGGAGCAGACCTTCCCAAACCTGACTGACCAGACTTACCACCAAGCCAAGCCTAATGCCACCTAGCAGACATGAGAGGTCCCTGAGATGGACCAGTAAAGACTAAAAGACTCTTTTCAATCCCCAGAAGACAGCTGGAAAGACTATGGGGGGGGGAGGGTGGAAATTCATTGTAAGGCTTTTTTTCTTGCCTCATTTATGTTGTAATCAGTTAAATCAAGGGTTTCAAACTCAATTTCATTGAGGGCTGCATCAGGGCTGTGCATGACATTGGGGGGCCAGAAGGCATGGCGTGGATATGGCCAGCTTGACACCACTCCCCAAACTGCTGGCATGTTTCCTCTTCACATTGAGTAGACCGGGCCAAAGCCATGCTGGCCTAATTGGGTAGACCGGGCCAAAGCTACATTAGCTGAGCTACCCAATTAGAAAGACTGAGCCATCCTATCTACAAAGCAAAAGACCTTCGGCTCCAGGATGGGATTAAGACATGACTCTCCAGGACATAATAGGATTAACCCATTAGCAGCAGGGCTCACTACGTTGCACAATTTCCTAAGGACATTGCATCAGAATCCAAACTTCAACCAAACCCGAGAAGCCAGACAACCTCTAGAGCCAGCTATGACCACAGCCAACAGAACACATGTTTTTGCACAGGAACAGGAAATTCAAGTGCAAAGTCCAAGAGAAGGTATAAATACCCCTCACTCTCAACTCCATGTGGTCAGATGCCCAGAACTATGTGCTTGGTGGTACTTGTTCACCATTAAGCCATCTTTCCAAATAGTCTCCCTGTTTCCAGTGTCTTTTTGCCGGCTTGGAACTGAACCATATCGATCTTTCTTCCAACAGTAGGCATTTGGACTTCGTAGCATACTACAGAATGATACCTGGGCAGGTGTTTTTCTTCTAAATTTATGAATATGTATAATCATTTCGTGGTTCTCAAAGAATAAGGTAATATTTCTGTGTTCATTTTTTATTTTAAGCTGAGGTAGCTAAACAAGAGCATTTGACAAAGACAAAAGTTGAGGTCATGGAAAACTCTGGTTTGTTTAACTGGATTTTGGGGAGTTAGCCACCGTTAGTTGTTTTAACATATTAAATCTGTTGGAATTTAAAACTCACCCCTCTTCTAGGAAAATGAAATATTTTAGGATATACTAAAAAGGCAGAATATTTCCCCTGAAAAGTAGAAACTCAGAGAAGCAGAAATTCACCCCCCCCCTTTACTAATGGTTCATTACTCTGGCCTAGGCCAGTCTATTTTACATAACAAAGTTCTTCTCCAGATAGAGCTATAATAGGAATTGCCCAAAGCCCTTTCATTACATCATAATCCAACAAGACTCAACCAAGTCTGGGACTCAGGACAGCCTACAGAGTTGCCCTGCATGGCCCCATGGGAGTCTGACAACCAATCAGAATACAAGCTCAAACTGAAATCCCAACTGAGGGTATAAAACCAAGGGTCTCTCAGCATCTCTGCTCTTTTTCCTTCAACCAAGGCATGTGATCTCTCCACCATTAAACCATCTTTCCAAGCAGTCACCATGTTTCCAGTGTCTTTCTTCCCCACTGAGAACTGAACCCAGAAGGCTATTTCTTTCAACAAACCAAAATACCCATAATTGTTTACAAGCCATAACAGTTGAATCTAACACTGAATAAACAATATTATTTAATAAACATATAACTGCATCTTCAGTTCCCACAAGACCTTCTAGGATATGCTAAAGCATCACACTCCAATGTAGTAGCTCTTTTGCTACATTATTAAGTATAATGGCTTTCTTAGAAGACACACATTCTTTGAGGGACATACTATTCTCTTAATATGAGGAAATGTGAAATTGTTAAAAAAACCTATTGTATCTTGTTCCTTAAACTGCCCAGTTACAGAAAAATGGTCTGGGAACACATATATTAGTGTAGGCTAGTTAAGTATATATATGAAAAGACCTATCAAGGACAAGGCATATCCAACAAATGTGACTTTTTTTTCTGGCTGGAAGTTCACACTTCACCTTTAAATGACATACCAGGGATATGCCAAGCTTGAGCAAAATCGAAATTTCATTTACTTTGAAGTAAAATACATTTCAAATTCCAGTCTACAGCATCATTTAATAATGATCTCTCAACATTACAATTTTTGGAGGTCTTTGAACACCCCATTAAAAATCCATCAGAGACTGAATGCAGCTTCGGGTGTGGCTCGTTTAAATCTGTCTCATTCATGGCCTGGGGATGAGGTAAATTACCTCATGATGATGCAGAAAAGAACTGTTTTCAGATTATAACTGTGCCATATTTAGTCAAAGCAGAGACATAAAAGCCTTTCTCATTCGGACTGTCATCCTTCAGAGCATGAACACGCATAAAAGAAAAAAATATACCGCGCTTTGCAAGTCGTACTGAAATTTTTACATCTGTATTTCTGATCAGTTATTTCTCATATAAATAAATGGCTAGGCGTTTCTACAATCTTATTAGTCTCCACCCTTCGTCTCCGCCCCTATTATAAGCTACTGCTTCGTCATGACAGCAGCCATCACTAATAGTGCAAGTCCCTCACGCCTGAGGATCCACTAATAGGTCGCCATCAACACCAGCTACAACTCCCCAGTGATTATTTTCTGCCACTATCCTTCCCAAACCCCTCCACTTCCAGCCGCAACCGCCAAACCCGCTTCCCCACGACGGCTTCTTTCCGCGTTTGCGAGCCTCAAAGCCAACCGAGCCCGCTCATGCAGTGTAGGGGGCGGGCCTAAACCCGCGTAGAAGCAGGAGGATGGGATGGAGACGCGGGGGCGCTGCTCATGCCCGCCCATCTTCGGCCCACCGCATGCCGCAGGGGGAATGCATGTTCCTATTGGCTCTCTTTCGACAAAGGCGTGGCCTCTTCTTCCCTGCGCTTGTTTCCAATTGGCGACGGCTCGTGTCAGTGACCAAAAAAACAACAACCAAACAACAAGTTACCCAACTCAGCAACACCTCCCCGAAAGCTTTGCAAGCGGCAGCGGGTCTGAGCTCGGGCTGGACGCGGGAGCAGAGAGTCGGAGGAGGCGAGATCGGGGAGGGAAGTGCCGGTGGGATTGTTGCGGGCGGACATCACGAAATTGGCGGCGGCNGGGAGGGAAGTGCCGGTGGGATTGTTGCGGGCGGACAGCACGAAATTGGCGGCGGCGGCGGCGGCAAGAGGAACAGCGGAGGCGGCCGTGATTGAAGCACATTGCGATCGGTGCGAGGCTCGGTGAGTCGCTGGATTCTGGGTATGGGGGCGTTGACTTGCTCCCGTCTGTCGACCACTCTCCTGTCATTGCAAGCTCCCTACAGCCCTCGCATCTTTGCTGTCATCCTTTTCCCCCTCCTCTCGCTTCCCGTAACCGCCCCCTTTTAAATCACACCCACACCCACCGCCCACTATCCTCGTCCCAAAGGCTGTCGCCCTTGAAGATGCCGCCTACTTCTTTGATGCGGCTGCCCCCCGCCCCCCTTGCCTCGCACACGCATGCTCCCATCTGCCAGCCGCGGTTGTTGCTCCCCACCTCTCCCTCCCCTCGCCTTGGCGCCTCCCCACGGTAGCTCGAACCCGCTTGGCGACTCCTCAGGTTCGCCTTCTTTTTCCACAAGGATTTTCCTCACGTCTTTGCTTCGGGGGATTTCTCCCCACGGTTATCACAGCTCATCGTCCTGCCCCCTCCCAGCAAGAGCTCGCAGCAGAGGTGAGTGCCAGAGCTGACCAAGTCTTGCATCCCTGAATAAATGGTCCTGAGAATTTTCGGAAGTGACCGGGTTCCCGTTGCAAGGAATCTCTTCAGATTGCCAGCCTGCTTGACGTTGACCTGGCTTTAGCTTAAGAATCTCAAACAGCTTTTCTTCCTTCTCAGCTGCCGGTCGCTTATTTGTATTCCTATGGTATGTCATGTGAGTCTTCAGTCTGAGGTGCTGTGCGTTTCAAACCCTGCCTCATACTATGAGCTAGGAATGAGCAATTGTTGGGATTTAGAGTTCCTGCAGACCTAAAATATTTGTTGTGTTTCGTTGCCTACAGTGTTCATTAAAGCTGTAATATGAGCTGCAAGATGTGCATCAAATTTATTTTCTCTTCTATTTTCTCTTATTTGCTCTAGATTCTTGCAAGATAAAACTAAAAAAATCTCTGGGAATATTCAAGCATGAAAGAAGTGTTCATTTACTAGCTGCTTCTTCCTCAGTGAAAGAAATGATGTAGACAGCTTTAGATCACTGACAGCTAATATGATGACAAAATCATGAAAGCACCCTTGGATGAAGT
The DNA here is from genome assembly GCA_004320025.1 of Laticauda laticaudata. Classification (NCBI taxonomy): domain Eukaryota; kingdom Metazoa; phylum Chordata; class Lepidosauria; order Squamata; family Elapidae; genus Laticauda; species Laticauda laticaudata. The sequence goes on along the minus strand of BHFT01048153.1, from coordinate 6,783 downwards.
TTGGATTTTCTTTAGAAAGATAGGTTCGGGGATTCCCCTCATGATGCCGTCACTTAATTTTGCTCTGAAGTGCAGCTTTCATGACTATCTCATTGTAGTCATGAAAGCTGCACTGTAGTCGACTATAGTCACTGTAGTCAACAGCAGAACTAATAAACAGATATTTTATTTAAAAAGTATTTCTGCTATTTCTTCTTAAAGTGGCTAAATTTTACAGTGCAGTACATGTACATTCCTAGTCGTGGATTATATATTATTAGTTTGCTACACTGATTTAATTAAAAGAATCCCTTCTGTCATGTAAGCATTCTCAATTTATGCAATCACATCTAATATTACAGTTATTTAATTTAAAAAAACAAACAAAAGTATTTCAAAGAAAGTGTTTAGGTAGTGCAAATTAAATCTGAAGATAATGAAGTAGACAAAATTTCTTCCTTGGCCTCTCACACCAAATATCTCAGGACATGTCACCGTTTTAAAATCTGTATATAATATTTGAGTGCAGTACACACACGTAGCTGTTGGCTAATGCTGAAATTTGCCACCAAATGAGGCAGTTGAAACAAAATCAGTGCGTTATATAAGGTCCATGGGGAAGAAGAAAATATCTTCAATGCAATCTACTTATTTTTTCCCCTTACCTTCTATCTCCTGCTTTCTTTGATTAGAAAATTAGAAAATGGGGCCAATTTTTAAATATAGATTCTCTTAAATGGTTTTATTATTATAAGAAAGAAAAAATAATTCAAACTTACTCCCATGGTTTTGAATGTAAAACAGCTCTTGGCAGGATTTTGATTTGGAATCACGGGACTAAATATATGCCAAACTATCATAACTTCTACATATATTGAGGAAGTAGCACAATCCTTATGTGCTTATGAACTTAATGGGATTTAAACATGTATAGAATTGCCCAGATAAATTGTATAATTAAATTCCCTGTTATTTGAGATATACATTTCAGTGCTTAGTACTACTTGTACAGAGAGCTATTCTGTAATTAATATTTGCATTTATGCATGTGGATTGCACACTCTAATATATGGTTACGTTTTCCATATACACTAGTTTTATCCCTAAAACAACCTTGCAGATCACTGCTTCCATCTTCATGATATAATTGAGATACTAATTTATTCCAGTTTTGTATTCAGGTTTGAAGCAAGAACTCCCACCTCAGATACTTAACCTGCAACTTTAATTAGCTATTTGATTAGTAAGATAAGCATAGCAAGTCTGAATGCTATCTTCAGGAATTTAATTTTGTGCTTAACATAATTTAATACAATCAATCTACTCTAACATTGCAAATTAAAGTTCTTTGAAATCAGTGAAACAATTGTGTGGAATTTTGAGTGAATTGCATTGAATTTCATATTTATATTATTGCTCATTCATTTTTGAGGATGTTCTAATTTTTCTGACACCATAGCTTATTATTCTTAAAATATGTGAACATAAATGTTCTGTAGATAGAAGAATAAAAGTGAAACTCTTTTCTTTAGTTATTCATGTAATTTAATTACTGATGATTTCTAAGTTTCAAAATACATTTGTATGATGGCTTGCTTTAAAACAGAAAGCTGTATTGAATTATGTTTATAATGATGAAGACCCTCTGCATGAATCAGATCTTTTTCCATGTGTCAAACTTGTAATAGAAGTTTTGAAGTTTTCTTTTAATGGATATCTAAAAGCATTTTATTTGTAACTTAATAGAAGATGTTTGATTTATCTGAAACATTTGTATTAATTTTATAGTTAATTTTATTTTAAAATTAGTATTTATAAAAGTTAATTCTGGACATTTTTATTCTCTTTAATTAATTCTCCTTGATGAAATTATATAGAGATTTATGTACTTAAAATGCAAAAAAATTCTTAATAATTATGTCTTTGAATTAACATTGAGAATTATTAGATTTAAGAAACAAATTTAGCACAATTCTTTTATTATTAAAAACTTTCTTAAACCATTAGTGGTTAGAGTGCTGTACTGCAGGCCACTCCTGTTGACTATCAGCTGTTCAAATCCCACCAGGCTCAAGGTTGACTCAGCCTTCCATCCTTCCAAGGTGGGTAAAATGAGGACCCAGATTGTTGTGGGCAATATGCTGACTCTGTAAAAACTGCTTAGAGAGGGCTGTAAAGCACTTTAAAGTGGTATATAAGTCTAAGTGCTATTGCTATGTTATGTTTCTTATATAGTGATATTAAAATAAGTGCTAGTTCTGTTCCTAGTTTTTATTGCTTAACAAATAAAATATCTTTGTTACACCACACTAAAGTTTTTATGTGCAAACTAATCCTATGAAATCTTAGTACATTCACCTATTATTCTAATCTGATGGACTTAATTCTAAGAAAGCATGTCTGTGATGACAATCAGTAGTTAGAAATGTTGGCTGAAAATATAGGGTACCCTAAGGAAGATTATTTAACTTTTATGAACTGGCATTATGGGAAAAGTTATGGCACTGATGTATCTTAAGACTTTTCAGTTGATGGTGTTGAAAACAGAAACTTTGTGTGACCATAATAGTAATTATTTCTGTCAATGCATGAAAAAAGTCCAGACAACTAGAAAAATAGGCAGGATGAGAAGGCAAAACACCTTCTTTTAATAACACAAAACAATCTGGAAAATATGAGGCATCTTTTATAATGTTTGAAATCCACTTTTTAATTTAATATTCTATTATATTGATTTATTTAGTTTCTAAGATCACCCATTTTCCAAGTAACTTTGGATAGTGTCAGATCCATGTATCTGTCATTTCTTCAGTGGAAGAAGAAAGGGGGGGGGGAGGCTGACAAATCCTTTCTTAATTTTAACCTGATATATTTAATTAATATGCAATTTGTATAACCCATACATGATCAATTGGAGGGAGAAAAGCCAGATGGCTAGAACTACTCACCTCTGAGAGGCACAACAGGAAATGAGAGAATCATAAAATTCCAACAGTGGGATGTGCCTTGAAATCTCTTGAATAGTTCGTTCTAAAAAGGGGGCTGTGGGGGGAAACTAGGTATCCTCGGGAAACTTATGAACAAGATCGTTCCTTAAAAAAAAAGGGGTGGGGGAAGAAATTAACATAGTGGCTTTTGTTTCACTAAATACCACATCGAGATAAGGCGGAGGGGTTCTAAACTCCCTTTTTACATGTATCCCTGTATGCCTGAGAAGACTATACACTACGCTGCTTTGAACTCCTACAGGAATTGTCTCATCTCAATAAAAGGATTCCTTTTTTATATGTTTTGATACGCTTTCAGAAAGTTTTATTCTTAGCTGAGTGAATGGGAAAAGTTCTGATAGGCCTACATAAAGCAGCGTCTGCCAACAGAGGGTCAGCCCTGGAGAAGGATTTTTAAAAAAACCAAAACCTTCACTCTAGACCGAGGACCTGGAAAAAAGGAAAATGTTCTGAGTACAGCAAGGACAAGGGGAAACCTAATGCTGGGGAAAACAATCAATGCGGTGTACCAGCCAGATACTGGCTTGGTGCACCCCATCGAAGACAGCGAGGCTGCCTACAAACCTTCCACCAGGTCCGGTGGTCTATAGGTATAATGGAAAAGAGACAGCGTGGGATGGAAGAACCAGAGAGATAGAACATTCACACTGGGCCAATTGTAAACCTGGATGGAAATTGGAGCTGGGATTCCCGATCGATCAGGCGGAAGAATGGGAGCGAGGAGGCCACCAGCCGACGACACGAATTAGATGGTACATAAACCACCTCGTGAGGGAAGCCCTGGAGAACCTCGAGGTGAGGGATGCACCAGGACGACAATGCAGGAGAGCGAGGGAACCAAGAAAATGAGAGACGACGCTGCCACCAGTGCCGACACCGGACCCAGCGGAGATTGAGCAGGCCAGAGGGACAGCCAAAGAACCAGGAGCCATACCAGGTACCCGACCCCTAAATGCCGTGGATAAGGGGATTACCTGGCCAACCCAGAGACATCCAACTGCAAGAGGAAGATCCACCTTTGAGGGTAAAATTTGATGGAGACCCCCCCCCAGAAACTGGGATTTTTCCCTGCGCCGCAAGTCCTCATGGCTCATGCCATGCAAGAATATGGGTGGGATTTCCCCCAACCCCAGGGGTCACGAATACGAATCATCACCCTGGTCCTTGAAGGGGCAGCAGCCAGATGGATGGTGACGCTCCACACACGTCAATGGCCAGAGATTAGGAACCTCGATTGCTTCATGATGGCCTTATGCCACCACTGTCAAGGACACCCTCGCCGATAGAAAAGCCCACGACTGCATATAGAGTCGTAAAACAAAGCCGTCGCCGAATAGCAGAAATACACATGAGGAATTTCGTAACCTGGCCGGCCGGTGTAGACTGGCCAAAGATATCCTAGTCTGTTGGTTCAAGAGATGGAGATAAATGATGATCCTATACACGCTGCGCTGCCTTGGGCCCCAGGGGCTCCAAACCTGTTGCAGACATGAATGGTAACATGATGGCAGTGGAAGCGGAGATAGACATGACTCAAAACCGGTACTCCGTGGACGTACATCAGTGGTAAGTCTTGGCAAAAGATCCCCACCTGAGGAAGTGGAAAGTCTTCAAACCCAATCCTACCATAGAGTCACTAGAACATCTGGTTGCTTTAAGTGTGGAAAGGAGGGAACACCGCCAACAAGCAACAAGAATGCCGTTCGAAGACCCTGCCAGAAAGCTAGACCATCCAGCAGGAGGGAAACCTGGGACAATCCAGCCCTCGAGGAAAGGAGACTGGTCTGAGGGCCGTAGTGATATGGGACATCCGATCCCACCACCACCCAGAGGAAGAACCCCTAATGATCCTAGGGACCTCTGAGCCAGTCCGAAAGTCACGAGAGACCGAAAGACTCGACGCGAATCGAGCATAGCAATCAATTGAACCAATCACCCTACGGCCCTGAGACCTGTTTATCCAGCCTAAGGGAAGGGGGAGGAATTGCCAGGGGTTGCTGGAGTTTGGGATGCACACCAATGCCTAATAATTCTCCTCCCTTGCAGAGAAATTGGGGATTTAAACCTGAAAGAATGGAAATTCCCATTGCTTTCTGTCAATTAGATGAGACGATCTATAACAAGGGAGGGGAGCCAAGCCAGATTTACCACAGAAACCATTAAAAATAGAGCCAGGAAACCACAGGGAAATGCTCACATTCATTGTAGCCCCAGGAATGGAAGAGCCGCTTGTCCTAGGTCTCACATGACCTGAGATAATGGAATCCAAATTAAATCAGAGGACAGGAAACCGTACAATTCAGAGAGACGTAATATTTCACAAATAGCTCAGACGGAAAGGATAAGAAAGGGACAGAGACAGAGAATCCAGCCATGACCGGACAGTCGGTTGACGAATCCAATTACATCCCCAATGAGTACCGAGGACCTGGCCCAAGCATTTAATGAGGAAGCTTTGTGATGAACCCCATCGCGCCACAGACTGCGCTATTGAAGTCCTACAGTGGCTAAATTCCCCAAACCACAAATGTACTGCATGTCCCCAGAGGAACTGAAAGAACTCAGAGCATTTATCGATAAAAAATTAAAAAGGGGTTTCATTGAACCCGCCCGACCCAAAAATAGCTGCCCAGTGTTATTCCACGAAAAGAAGATTGGCTTAGCACACTTGTGCGTTAATTACAAAAAAATTGGACGCAATTTTCATAGAGAATCACATCTCCCTCATGAAGAACACATTAGCCACACTCTCGAAAGGATTTTTTTTTTCAAAGTTAGACTGCTACGAAGGCATATTACCCATCAGAATAAAGGAAGGGATGAATGGAAGACAGCTTTAACACACACATTGGAATGCCTACCAATTTTAAAGTGCTCGCCCTTGTGGACTGCAAGGAGTGCTCTGCTGTGTTTATGCAATTGATTAATGAAAACCCTTAATGAATTTTTTACATAAAGGGGTTCTAGTGTATCTTGATGATATTTGTTAATCCACACAGAAACGATGGAGTAGAACACAATCAAGCTACTCCGTGCAGTCCTCACAAAACTCTTAGACGCTAAACTATAACGCAAAACTCTCGACAAATGCAAATTCCATACAAAGAAAAAAATGACTATTTGGGATATAGAATATCCCCATGAAGGGAATAGAGATTGGACCCACAGAAGTAAAGAAGCTGTACTGGACTGGGACTGCACCGCCAACCCGCTAAACAACTGCAAAGCTTCCTGGGGTTTGCGAACTTTTATTGCCAATTCATTCCAGCTTTTGCAAATATCGCCTCTCGCTTATCACGAATTTGCTAAAAACGAAATAGAGGGGAGAAACCCAAACCAAGGCAACCCCTTATCTGGACAATGGAATACCAAGCGGCATTCGAGAAACTCAAAAATGTCTATTTCTCGAGCAGAACCTGTCCTTAACACCCAGATCCTGAACATTCTCTTGTCACTCCCCATCAGATGCTAGTGATGTTGCAGTTGGAGCAGTCCTCCTCTCAGAAAGAATGGAAGTGGACAATTGCAACCATTGTGCTTATACATCAAAGAAACTGATGGAAACCGAGCAAAGATGGGTCCTAATGGAAGAAAGAGCGCATTATGCTTTTGCGGTGGGCAAGTGCTGCATATGGAGATCCATTTCGTCTCTGGAAGGAAACCGATGTACATATTCGCCGCTGTTTCTGAGAAGTATGGACTGAGATGCACAAAGAAGGTATTCGGAAGCCCCTGAAAAATTCGCAACACGGAAACTCTCGCGAAAACAAGGCGAACGTGGGGTTCAATACTTAAA
>BHFT01048152.1:0-20306 GCA_004320025.1 Laticauda laticaudata | reverse complement strand
AGAGCCCCGAGATCGCAGCTGTAGCACCAAGACGAGGCTCCGCCTTCTCCCCAGTTTTCTTTTCATAAAAGCATCAAAGATACTGTTCCCCATATCTCAGGATGTGGCCTACAATATCAAGGTCTTTTCAGGCAAAAGTCTTATTGCCTTTTCAGACCAGGTGGACCTATATCATTCCCCAGTTAAGTACTTACTGCACAGTAAACTTTGCAGTTTATCATATCAACTGCCCTTAGAACATATGGCTCTATGTGATCATCCACTTCTGGGACAATATTTTCATGGTCAAAAATGATACTTAACATGTTTTGAAGCACAGAATCACAAAGTGAGTAAACTGGAAGCAGAAGTTCTTGATATTTAAACTAAATTATGATTTCAGAGTTTATATCATACTTTTCATATGGTTTTTTTCCCTCTCAAAATAGTGGGAAATGACTATCAGGTTGCAAAAGTTTTTGTTGGAAAGAGATCCAAGGAAGAGGAATAGGCAATTTGAGAGTTGAATAAATCACATTGCTCATCCAATGGAATGAATTGCATTGCTCATCCTGTGTTTGTTGCTATGTTCCATCTTCCTCTTCTATTATAAGGAGGACCATTTCAGTAAATCAGTAAGTGTTCCAACCTTAACATTTTTTCTCTTTTTCATCCACTTTCATAGGCTTCATCTTCATCAACGATACTTTTTATTTCCTATGGGATTTCAGTTAAAAAGAAATGCAGGAGGAGAACATAAAGTGTATTATAATTCTGTCTTGAAATATAAGACAAAAATCCAGGTACACATCTGGTGAAAAACAGAGTAGTGTCATGCTTAAGAAACAATGGATGGAAACTAATCAAGGAGAGAATGAACCTAGAACTAAGGGAAAGTTTCCTGGTAGTCAGAACAATTAGTTAGCAAAATGGCTTGCCTCCAACACTGAAGGTTTTGAAGAAGAGATTGGTCAACCATTTGTCTGAAATTGTATAGGATCTCCTGCTTAAGCAAGGAGTTGGGCTAGAAGACCCCCAAGGTCCATTCTTTTTCTGTTATTCTGCTAAGTCATTAAAGTAAGGACAGATCAGATCAAACCCAGTTTCTCCCATGGAAATTTCCAGGGTGACTCTCACAGCAGCTCCACTTCATTCAGGTGTATGTTGTGAGGATAAAATTGGATTCCTACAAAAGCCACCTCAAGAACATGCAGAAAGTTGGATATAAATCTGATCTGATCTTCTCAGGTATGGGAATTTCCAGCACTAATTTATTGAAAATTTTATTTGTAGACTGTTGATCGCTAATCAACATAGCAGTCCTCTACCTCAGGGGACTCCAACCTTGGCAACTTTAAGACTTGTGGACTTCAACTCCCAGAATTCCTCAGCCAGCAAAGCTGGGAGTTGAAGTCCNCTCCCAGAATTCCTCAGCCAGCAAAGCTGGGAGTTGAAGTCCACAAGTCTTAAAGTTGCCAAGGTTGGAGACCCCTGCTCTACCTGCTTTGGTATGGTAGCTAAAGAGCTACCATACCAAAGCAGCTGGAGGACTATTACATGAATTAGATGATCAACAGTCTGCAAATGTTAGCTACCAAAGCAGCTGAAGAACTGTTGTGTGGATTCGATGATTATCAGTCTGGAAATGAAAATTTCAATAAATGGGTGCTTGGAGTTCCCATGCCTCAAAGAAAGTCCTAATCAGAAATTATGTGGAAGAGGAACTTTGTATTGCTTCTGAGGCCTTTAGGAAGGGTCTGATTTTTAGAAATAGGAACAGCTCTTTCTCAAATATATTGTAGATAATCAGCCCCTCTACAGTTGATGGAAGGAGCTTAATTCCAGTTCCTCTATACAATTCTGTCACAGTTTTCTGCTGACTGTATAAACCGAAACTTAGAGGCTTTTAGAAGAGGAAATCACGAAGGACTTTGCAAGGTCATGGCCAGTGTACAGCCTCTTTGGAGATCAGAATCATGGGTAAGGATTGTGTTTGATTACAGAAGTCATTAAAGTGGGGCTTTTTTCACAGTAAAGTAAAACAGGGCCTAACATGTCAATTTCCACTGTGAAATTTCAGTCTTCAAGTAAAATAGCATTTTATTTGAATATGACATCCCTATTCCATTCTGGATGCAAAAATCAAATTGAGTTTCTTTTGAGATATAAAATAATGGCCATAACACATGTACCAAATTTAACTCTAATACCTCAGTTTTCAACTGGCAAACACACTTAGCAAAGGAATGTTGAACAGGGCTGAATTCCTTCACTAATCAGTTTAAGCACAGAACATGGTTTTTATGACTCAGAACAGGTTGGGTTTTATATATTTATAAATACAATTTATAGAATACAAAAAATGGCTTTCTTACTCTCACATCTCCAACCAACCTCAAATTATACATGTGCACAGCTTCAGAAAAAAAAATGAAATTTGTGCTATGATCTCTGCTTTCAAATAGTCTATCCATCACTATATCTCAGCCCTATGTAGTCTTAAGAGGGTGGGTAGGAAGCAACTAGCAATTTCTTGAACCTCTTGGCAACTACAGTCTCAGTCTCTATATTGAAAAAAGGTTTTCATATGGATTCACTTACAAAGACTCCCCCCCCTTTCAGCCAATTGTGTTGCAACTGGCTTTAGAAAAAGACATATGTAGTTCTTTTCCAAAGCTTGATGCTCTACCCATGTCAAAGTAGAGCTGGTTTGAATCATAAGGCGATATGTGAACCACTTGTGTACTTTGCAACCTCCAGCATTTTAGATTTTGTCAAATGCAAAGACTTCACACAAATCTTGCAATTCAATATGGTGAATAAAGAGCCTATATAGCATGCAACTGTAAATAAAATTAATTATATGTTTGAAAAAATGTTTGTCCAAATCACACAGATTGCATTCTGATACAGTCCATTTTATGATCAAGTCTGTGATGCAGTGATGCTATTATCTGGTCCTAAGAAAAACACTTGTAGTACTGTAGAACCACAGAATAAAAAAAGACTCTGCTGCAGAGTGTTTTATGACTCAGTAGTTTGTATGGCTTCTTTAAAACTATTCACATTTACTCTAAGTTGTGCGTCTTTGGAAAGATGTAGCTGCTTCAACAGTTGGCAAAGAAACAGTTGATGTGCTCTCCTGAACTCTGAAATATCTGTCAAAAGATTTGCACAGTCCTGCCCTGCCCTGCATTGCAGTGCATATCTGTAACATTTTATGTTGGACCTCTTATAACCTGGTTAAGGGTTAGGAAAGAAAAACAAGTGCCCTGACCTGTATCTATGAAGGATCTTTGATAGATTCCTACTAATCCTCTACAGTAAACATGATGCTGCCATCATGGAGGTTTGTGGATTAGGAAAAATGATCTCCCCTTTTCTCCCAGAGAAAGGAGTCCTGCTTTGCCCTTGTGAACAGAATTGCATGCAGATTATTAACAAGTGTTTGTACTTTAGATGTAATCTCCACACCTTGGGAAACAAACTCACATATGTAGAATGGAAACAGTGCTGGCAAGTCAAATATTTCATAGACTGGGAATGTTTCATAATCCTGAACGTTCATATTATTTCCTCTGCTGTTAAAACAGTTTAACAACAATGTAGACGAGAAGACATAAACTACTACTTAAACTGTGAAACTAGTCTAGGCTTAGAGTGGTGTTTTTTTTTTTAAACAAGCACACTTGTTATTTGATGCTTTGCCACTGGCCTTTGCGGCAGTTATTCTTGTTAAAAAATGCAGGACCACCGACCGTACCTACGACCAGACAAATATACATTATGTTCTATCCTAGGCTTCCCCAAAAAGCACGAAGTAAACTCTGAGTCCAAGCAAAACCTCTTTTATTAAATGAATGTGAATTTATTGCATTCACATTCAGCCAACTGCCTGGCAAACAGTCTTGCAAAGGTATAATTATTAGCTCAGACCTTATCTATCTTGGAAAGCTGCCCGGTAAATATTTCCACACACACTGCTGACAGGAAAGGGCTAGGCACAGAGTCTCTAGGTTACACAGGCAGACCTTCACGAAGCTGGAACGAACGAACAATTGTATCCTGCAAAAGCCCCCTCCCCTTTTTCTGCTCTTTTAATCCTTATGGGAGGGGGCATTCATTGTCCGCCTGTGGCCTTACTCTCACATCGACCCTGAGTTCTTAATTGTTCCTTCCTTTTGGCAGTTCTGTGCATGCACAGGCAGGGAACTGGTTCCAGAAGCTCCCCCACCTCACTGCTGTCTGAGCTGATGACTGCCAGCCTGCCCTGGCCTATGTCTGCCTCTGATGCAGAGCCCTTTTCCAAGCCTTCCTCAGCCTCTAGGACTGGCCCAGGTTCCTCCCCAACCACCTCACTGTCCGACTCTGCTGCCAGCTCTGTCAGCCGGTGGCGGCCACAACACATTAATGGCAAAGTTCATGAGTTCAAATTGATATGATTTAATAATTCACTGTCTTTAAAAAATGTTTATACTCTGTTGCAATTGGTAAATGCATTTTACTTAGAAGTTGAAAGTTTAATCATTCTTAGCCAAGTTTTATTCTGTGTGTGTCTGCGGCTGTATAAGTATTTTTGCATGGTAAGAGAAGCAGATTCTGACATATCTTATGCTTTTTTTAAATTGCTAATTACACCTTTGGTCAAATTTCCAGGCTAGCCAGACCCATTTTATTTACAATTGTAAACCATCTGATTTATGTGATTTTATTTCTCTGAATGTGGTTAAGTTTTGTTTTACTGTTTGTAAAATATGCCATAGTTTGACCACATGAGAGTTATAATTAAGTTCTGCTGTGGTTTTTATTTGGTGTCTCAGATGTGGATTTATTTTTGTTTCTGAATTGGTCAATGGTCGTAATAAAGTTTACTACTACTACTATTACTACTACTACTAAAGCAGCAAATATTAGGTAGTTCTTATGAAGTAATGAGAGCTTGGATCTGAAAAATTATACCATGTAAAGATGTTTGACATGGAAAATAACTGTGTATTAAATGATGGTAAACAAGAGCAGTAGACAATTATATTCACCTTCACCTTGTATTTACTAACAATGGTAAAGCATATGCAGACATTTCAAGATGTGCACACACTGATAGAATATTGCAAAGAATTAATATTTATCCAAATACAGGAGATAGGTTCAATGGCTGCTGAATGAATGTGAATTGAATACAAAACTGAGTGACCACTATGCAGGTGGTATGGTCACCTCCAGTAGACAACCTAAAAGAATACTGAACTGCAAAACAGGTCAAGAGAAAAGGAGAAACTGAAAAAAATTGTGGCTAGATGGAATTAGTGAGCTCCTTGGAGAGGTAAGTTTCAGGAAAAAAAACACAACAGATGAAGCAGAATATAAATGCTTTGCAAAGACAGAAAGATTTAGGGAGGCACAGAGAATAGTGTTAGTGCAGAAATTATTTCCTTTTGTTTGTCTTATCTCATATTACTGTTTCATGTCAGTGCCATGGAAATCAGAAAATCCAGGCAGTTCAAATGGGTATAAAGATTTAATACAAGCTTCCGCTCTTTACAAAACTCTGAACTACTAATGGTCAAAACAAATTAGTGGTAGATATGAGTCAATGGAATTCAAGGTAGGCTGCACTTAGATATCTTGTGAGCACGAAGAGACTCATGACTGATGATGCATTTGATCCCTCCCTCAGGCTCCTTTGCCTCTTCTCCTACATGTCCTTGACTTAGTATGTCATACTTTTTTTCTGCACTTTGTGTAAAGTTGCTTACCCCAAAAGTAAATAGCATGATGGATATTTATGGAAGGATCCTGGGTAAAAGCCTTTAGAAGACTCTAATTTATGTGATGCCCAGTAGAATTTCTGCCATTCCCAATCTATTTGATACTTTTTAGGGTACAAATTAGATATACAGAATATTCAGAAAGAAGCTATCTGGAGGAACTGAATTTAACTAGAAGAACTGAGTCTTGGGGGTCAGGAAGTGTGATGGAGTCTGAACATTGATAGATGGGTTTATTTTTTTACCCTGATTGCTGTTTATATGCATTGGTTCTGGGTTTTGTTTTTGTTTTGTTTTTTTGCAATTTTTGAACATTTTGAGCCACTTAGCATGAATGGGAAGCTATATACATTGAAATTTGGTCATTTCCATAGAGATTAGACTGGCTCCTACCTTTGACACTTTTCCACAAGGGCCTGAAAACCTGATTCTACCAACGGGCCTGGGTGGGACAGAGCCCACCAAGTGGTTTGTTTGATTGTGTGTTGTCACCAGGGAGGTGAGGCTTATTGTTTTTTATTCTTTTATATTGGGATTTTATCATTTGTAAGCCTCCCAGAGTCTGTCAGAGTGAGTGGGCAGCCATATAAATCTAAATAAAAAAATACATCTATATCTGTATCTGAGGACCCCCATTGTAAGATATGAGGCAAATAAATTTAAGAAATAATAAGTAAATTAGATACAGGCTTGCTGTTTAAAAATAATAGAAAATATGATACCATTCTGTTCCCACCATCATGGAATCTTTTTCTCTAAATGGAATATTCTTTACGTAAAGATGTATTAGTAAGAAATGAATTAAATAAATCACTTTCTTTTCCTTCACAGGTCCACCAGGAAGAAGAGGAAAGCCTGGACGACGGGGAGAACCAGGTAATTTGCTTGTACTTCTTATAAACTAATGTTGGTAAATTAAATTACATACACAAAGTAAAAGGTGGGAAAAATTTCTTCTAAGAATAATTCTCAATTTATCATCAAAATTAAGCTCCAAATTTATGTTGTTATGTGAGAAATTCATTAAGTGAGTTCTGCCACACTTTATGACTTTTCTTGCCATATTTGTTCAGTGAATTGTTGTAGTTATTAAATTAGTAACACGGCTATTCAGTGAATCCCCATTGACTTTGCGTGTCAGAAGGTCGCAAAAGGGGATCATGTAACCTCAGAACTTTGCAAATATCATACATATGAATCAGTTGTCAGGAGCCTGAATTTTGATCACGTGACCATGGGGATGCTCTAATGGTTATAAGTGTGAAAAATGGTGATAAGTCATTCTTTTCAGTGTCTTATAAGTAAGGCTGCTTCTTTCTTTCTCAGCTATTACTTTCCATCTGAAAACTTATATTTCTGGACAGCAGTTGGAAGGAATATCTTCTTCTGATGGTAGATTAGTATCATTGGATAGTGAATCACTGAGTGGCTAATTAGGAAGGAGGTGCAGTCTAGAAAGACACAGGAAAAATGTTGATCCACTTGGGATATGGCCCCAGGTCATATTACACACACACACACACACACACACCACATACTCACTTTTAAGAAAAGGAAGGCACACTCTAGATATTAAATGTAACGTGTAGTTTAATTCTGAGATGTACAGGCTCTGTTGCCTGTCTAATATTTGGGCTACTAGGATCTGAAACAGACTTTCATGGCTAATTATCACCCTTTTCCCAAAACTTAATCTACATTGTATTAAGCCATAGCTTACTTAATTATGTTTTTTGAATAAACACAATTGTTAAGATTCACCCATTGTACAACCATATGAGCCATGATATATCAATTACAATGAGTTTTCTTAAAATATGCTAAGCCAAAATTAAAAGCACATTGCATTAAATTCCATGATGTGCAGGAGCAACTAGTGTTTCACGTAGAAAATAATTACTGTAGACCTGAATAAGCAAACTAATGAGAAATGGAATATTGAAAGATAAAAAAGAAAATGATTGTTCATATCTTTTTACATTTTTATCATTTTGAATCATTCCCATTATCTGCATTAATTTCAGAATAGAATCTTTATTATTCCATTTCTATGCCTTTTCCAAATGTAACCCTTGTTTGGATCAGATTATGATAGTCAAATAATTCAGCAAAAGTTCCAAGCATCATTATCTTAATTCCACTAAGCCTTCCCGAGAGCTTAGTTTCTTTGGCTTAGAAAGACACACCTAATGACTAGGCAAATGGCTAATGTAAAGATGGGAAATGTAGACAGAGGGAGCAGAAAGGGAGATGTGTGTTGCCATAATAAAGAGGCAAATATGCTTAGGCAGAGGTAGAGAAAGAGAAGGTAAGGCTCCGATGCTAAATGCTGTAGCATTGCTCCAAAACCTCAGAAAGATTTAATGGAAAGCAGGTGGACCCTTTTATTTATTTTTTAGATCATTGCAACTTTTCTTATAAGAAAGTACCATCATGCAACAAAAATATTTAGCTCTTCCAATTTTTAAATCTTCCAATTTCATTAAAACACAAAGAATGAAAGAAAATATGAAAGCTAAAAATTAATGTTTTTTTATAAATGGGAGGGAAAGCTAGTGGAAAAGATCTGAGGATGATATTAGACGAGCTGATGGGTAGAAGAGCTTAAAGCCCATGTCACACAGCACCAACGGATGGAAAGAGGATGTAAAACAGAGAAAAACACTTGCCATCCGTTGGTTGAAATAACACTTGCCATCCGTTGGTTTAACGCGATGCATCCGTTCTGTACTCACTGCGTCCATTTTCATACTCTCTATCCATCCAGCATCCGTCTACTGACATTTCATCCGCTCAAAAAGTTTTGAGCTGCACAAAACTTTTTGAGCGGATAAAGTATCCAACGCGTTCGTTCTACATCTGCTACGCATAACGGGGAACATCTGTTATATGTCCGTCATCATCCATTACGTGTCCGCTATATCCGCTAAGGCATCCGCGGCAACTCACATCCACTCCAGCCGGAAAACAAATACAGGGAGGAAGCAAAACAGACGCGGAACGGACACGCAGCGTTAGTAACATGGACGTAGAAAGGATGAAAGCAGATGTAGCTCGCATACAAAGCATTAAAACGGAAAAAACATTCGTATAGGGGACGTATCTCAGATATTAGGATGTCTGCAGAATGCCTAGATGATGCAAAAGGACACCTAGGGAAAACCGACATTTCCTATAAAAAGGGGAGAAATCACCTGGATCTCACTTTCAGTCCAGCAGCCCTGCGGTGCAGACCTCTTCACCTTCATCTTGCTCTTGCTTTCCACAGCAATCCAGTCATCTCCACCATGGATCGTCACACACTCCTTTTGGTAGCCGCCAGCGTTCTACAACAGTGCGAAGCCCTCTACAGACTCTTTCACCTGTTCTATGGGAAGAAAAGGAGGTGTCCAAAAGGTGTCTGGGTCTGAAGGTGGATCGCGGAGAAGAGCCGAGTACGGACTGTATAACAAGCTGATGATGGAAGCTCAAGGACGAAGACTCTCGTGCATTCCAGAACTTCATGAGGATGCCGCCAGCCATGTTTGACAAAGTTGTGGAGTGGCTGAGACCCAGGTTGACCAAGGCGAGAACCAACTTCCGGCCCAGCCTGGACCCTGGGCTGAAGGTGGCACTGACTCTGCACCACCTGGCCTCTGGGACCACGTACAGGAGCATGCAGTACACCTGGAGGGTGCCACACAACACCATCAGCATTGTGGTCAGAGAAGTGGTGCAGGCCATCATCGAAGAATACCTGGAGGAGCCCTCCAGTGCCCCTCCACTCAAGAAGGATGGAAGAAAGTTGCAGAGCAGTGGTATCAGAAGTGGAACTTCCCCCACCACCGTTGGAGCATAGATGAGAAGCACGTGGCCTGCCAAAGCTCCAGCCAACTCAGATCCACTTTTCACAACTACAAGGGCTTCTTCAGCATCATCCTCTTCGCCATGGTCAGTGCTGACTACAAGTTCATGTACATCGATGCTTCAGGCAATGGCTCATCTTCAGATGCCCAGGAATATAACGCCAGTCACCTCAAGGAGGGGCTGGAATGCAACCTCATCATGGCTTCCCAGATCCAGACCCCCTGCCCAATGACACACAAGATGTGCACTACTTCATCGTGGGGATGACGTCTTTCTCCCTCAAACCTACCTCATGAAGCCCTAAACTTCCAGATGCCTCACCCGTGAAAACAGGATCTTCAACTACAGGCTGTCCAGGGCAGGGCGGGTGCTGGAGAACGCCTTTGGCATCCTGGCCAACAGGTTCCAGTACTTCTCACCACCATGCAGCATCGCCCAGAGACCGTGAGGAGGATCATGGAAGCTTGCTGCATACTGCATGCGCACCCGCTACCCAGTGTTGCAGAAGAGGCTTGTGGACCAACAACAAGGCAATGGGACATGGAGCCTGGTGAATGGAGGCAAGGGCAAACGCTGATAGATACTGTGGATGTGCAAGGCCCCAACAGAGCTTCACGTGAAGGGAAGAAGCAGCGCAACCTCCTGAAACACTGGTGCAACTCCCAGCTGGAGCAGTGGAGTGGCAAACAGGATGTAGATACTTAATGGCTGCTTCCTTCAGCCTGTCTCGTCAACACGGATGAGATTGTGCCATGTATGTTGAGTGGCCCTACAATGAACAGGGCATTTAATTAAAGAGTTGTCTTTATGTTGAAATGTGTTGATGAATGATTAAATTGTTATTGATAATAAAGGGCCATATGTGTGGGCACCTGGGAGGTGTGACCATACAGTCCCACTATGCTTGCACTGGAGGTATATCTATTCCCACAGCTATTACCCATCTCACAGGTATCCCTGCCCATCCCAGTGCTATCCTAACCCATCCCACAAGCATGCAAAGGCTTAAACCATTTCTAAAAGTTTCCACCAAGACTTTATTGACTAAAAGAACTGAAGCAAGTGTGTGAAGCAAAGATAAACTTTATTAATAACAAACTGTAAAAGCAAAATGACCCAAGTAAAATGTCCCAAGCAAAGATAAAGTCAACAGGTAGCAACCCAGTCTCTGGCACTCATCTCAGTCACTCTAAGGTGTGCCCATAGTCTCAGGGATGAAGGGTCCAGGTGCTGTGGAGGTGGCTGCTGCTGGAGTGCTGGTCTGAGGCACCATTGGGGTGCCTGGCCCGAGAGGACAACAGGGGATGGTGTGTGGAGGAAGCTCTCAGAGAGTTGGCTCAGTCCCGTGATGTTGAGAGCCCCTTCCTCCATGAAATGGGGTGTCAGTTCCAAGACCGATGACAGATGTTCTGAGCGGGCTTGGCTGTGGGGTGGAGGAAGGAGGAGTGTAGTGGGGCTACACTCTGCAGTGTGAGCGAGGTGAGGTGTGGGTGGCATCTGTGGCGTCGGTGGCATCGGTGCATTGGTGGCATTGGTGGCATTCGATGAACCTGTGCCTGACTGGGAAGAGCTGCCTGTGCTGCTGGAACTCCTGGTAGCCATAGCCTTGGTAGGTGAGGGCCTGTGAAAGCCTTGGAAGGGCTGTGACATCACCTGGGGTGGAGGAGCAGACCTGGACTGGGTCGGAGCAGGTTCAGCTGGGCCTGGAGGGTGGTGCAGAAGACCTGTGATCCTCTCCTTGATCACCTGGTACTGTGATTTGGATGTGTCCATGAGGATCTGGTTGACGTAGGTAAAGAAGGGCTTGTGGTTTGAGGATGCTATGTCGGTGTGTACCAGCTGAGAGAGGAGATCTACGCTGCTTTTGATGGTGTCCCTGATCTCCAGCAGGACAGTGTGGCTCTGTCCCTCCGGTCTGCCTCTCTACCTGCTTTCTGTGGAGGTGGAGCTGGGGTGGTGTGGGTTGGTCTCTGGTGGCAGTGCCCTCTCCTTGCTCCCAATGCCTCAGGGGGTCCTCCACAACGCTCCGCTATGGGGAGTGCAGCTTGTCGGGGGGTCTCCGTGTGGGATGCTCCACAAGATACCTGCCTGGACACAGGAGCTGACTCCTTTGCCAAGAAGAGTGACTGGCTCTCTGTGGGCTTGCCTGAGAGAGAGGATAGACAGAGGGGCTGTCTCTTCGGTGGTGGATCTCACCCTCCAAGAAGCTGCACTTGGCCATCACGTAGTGTTCTCCCAGTCGGTGAGCTTGACCCTGGCCTGGCCAGACTTCTTGAGTGCAGCTTCCCGTACCAGGTGTGCATTGTCGCTTCCACCACCCAAGGAGGACCTCCGAAGTGTAGCCCAGGCTCTCTGCCTTCTCTCTCCAAGCCGCCTGCTTCCTCTTTGGTGTTCTCGATAGAGCCTGTGTCCCTTCCGCCATAGGTACTCGTTCTCCCGTCAGCAGTCGAGCACCTCATCCTCATGTTCCTCTCTCGATTGGAGTACTGCCTCCTCTCCCTATCTCACGTATTGCCTCTTACCTCCCTCTGGCAGGGCTTTCTGGGCCCTCATCAGAGGGGCTTTGAGGTTCTAGGGCTGCTCCAACCACACACCAGCACCAGCAGCAGCAACAACAACAGCAGCAGCCAAAAGCAGGACCAGCAGCACCAGCAGGACCAGCAGGACCAGCAGGACCAGCAGGACAGGAGCAGCACCAGCAGAGTAAGCACCAGCAGAAGCACCAGCACCAGGAGCAGTGCCAGCAGAGTAAGCACCAGCAGAAGCCACAGCATCAGGAGCAGTGCCAGCAGAGTAAGCACCAGCAGAAGCACCAGCACCAGGAGCAGCACAGCAGAGAAGCACCAGCACCAGCAGAGTCAGCCCGAAGCAGCAGAAGCCCCAGCAGAAAGCAGAGTCAGCGCCAGGGGTGGGATGCTGGCCCTGTCCTCTTGCCGGGCTGGCAGAAGATGGCACAGGCTTCCTCTTCTTCCCCATGGTTGTTGGCTGGAGATGTTGCTGGCAGCAGGTCTTTCCTCTGAATGGTGACCTACTGCGAGCTGGCATCCTTTTATATCCACCGGGCTGACACAATGCAATCCTCCCCACATGTGCAGTGATCACTTTGCATCGCCTAGGCATCTGCTAGGCATTATCCGCTAGGGGCTTTCTGTGATGCATCCGCTGTATCACTCGGCATCCGCTCTGCATCCGTTCCTTCCGCTGCACGTCCACTTTGCTGTGCTCCCACGGAAGCCCTGCGGATGTGCCATCCGCTTCCATCTGCTAGGCTTCCGTGGAGCATCCGCTTTACAATCCTGGTACATCCCCCCCTTCCGTTCCTTTCCGTTGTCCGCTCTGTTTTTGCAATTTGGGGCACTTTTGAAGTGCGATAACGATAGGAATGGAAAAATTTTCTCGTCCGCTGTGTCCTTTTTACATACTATTTGCATCCGTCGGCCTATGTGACAGGTCCTTAACTGTTTTAGCAGCAGTGCTTAAGTAATAGATTTAGGCTTCGATTGCAGAAAGAGATGTTGAAAGCATAAATCAGAGCATTATCTAAGACAGAAATGCAAGATGTGCAGTCTTATCCCATATACAGCTCAATAGGAAGTTGTTTGTGGTCTGCAAAAGTTTTGGGTCTCCTAAATTACTCAACCTGATTACTGCTACCATTACTCCGTGCCTTCTGACTGCTGCTTTGCCCACATAGGACCCACTATATTTCAATTCATTTTCTCTGTCTTGCTTTGTAGATCCTTCTTTGTCCCCAAATTTTTGTTGCTACTCTACTCTTAACAGTTCTTCACTTCTTCTTTCTGGGAGCCACCTGGACCTCTCCACATATTTTCTCACCTTTTGCATTTCCAGTTGTTTTAATAACTTTTTTACCTTACCAAACCTTATCCAAGCTTTCCTCACCCATTCATACACTGTCTACAACACCAGCCCACACCTTTCCTCCCCACTTTCTTAGTCAGCCCACTGACTGTTTCTATTTTTGTGTTTAGCAGAAGGGAAATAGTGAGATGTCCATTTTTTGTTGCCTCTTCTGCTGATAAAAGAAAAAGTGCTACAACTCCTTCCTCTCTTTTTTGGAACAATTTAATTTTCCCAATATTAGAAAGGCCATCTAACTGTCTCAGTGTGATCACTCCCTGTGAAAAACACTTCCTTTATTTTAAAAAATTCTGCTAGTAAGTTTCTGTATTATAACATTTCAACTATAAATACTCAAATAGATTATAAAAAATACCAGAAAGTAATATAAATGGACTAATATATGAATATAAAAATATATTAAAATAACACATGAAGCTGAAAAGGAGAGTTGTGCACTTTTCTTTTTTAATATTTTATTGAAAGTTTTAAAATGAGTAAAAACTTACACAAACTAAAACAGAATAAGAAAGAAAAAAGAAAAAGAAAGACATAAAAGAGGAAACTAAAATAGATAAACAGAAAAAGATAGAAGAAAAATAGAAAAATATGGAAAAAAATGACATAACTTCTAATCTTCTTTACAGCAGTTGTAAGTATAATCATAGATAAGACGTTTTTTTCTGTTTTACACAAAAACTTCCTAAGGGGTTTCTAGTCAGCAATAAATATAGATGTTGTTTTTCACTAACCAAGCAGGTCAATTTAACTATCTCAACAAGTTCTATCACCTTTATCAACTAGTCTCCTGTTGTAGGTGTTGCAAAATCTTTCCAAAGTCTTTGAGCTTTTCTCTTGTCTACCAAGTATGATAAAATACTTTTCTGTTGTTCACATTCCCAAGACAAAGTTGAAGTGCTTTATGCATTCTAGATAATTTTCTGGTATCGCATACCAATGGTACATCATTTTCTAAAAGTTCTCTTTAATATATAACAGTGTAACTTTCAATAACCTTTCAACCACATTATTTCCCATTTTCTTTCTATATTATAATCAAAAAATGTAGTCCATGTTATCATACAATCCTTTCATTTTTTCTTCCATTTCAAATTTCAATCAAAATGTATGCATTTTTGCAGTCTATTGCTAAATTCTTTTTATCTGTGTTAAATCTTTTTGATAACTATAAATAGGAAAACTGTTGACAACTGTGTTCCTCATTCCACCAGTTGTTCTTTTATTTTTTTATTATTTTTATTATTTTATTATTTTTTATTATTTTATTTTATTTTATTTATTTTCCTCTTGACAGAATTGTAGTATCACACAATTTGGGTTTGCCTATTACAACCTAGATTTGTGTCTACTCCATATTTTTAACATGGCACATCTAACATAGTAATTTTTTAAAATCACATTAACACTGATTTTGTTGTACCAACAGTGTCTATGCTATCTAAATCTAAGATCATGTCCTTCTAACTCTAAAAATATTCTGTTTCTCAGCAACACTCATTCTGTCATATAAATTTAGATATATTGTTTTGCAAGTGTTTAAATGATGCCTCAATTGTCAAAATTGATATTTTCTGAAACGAAAACATTCTTCCAGGCAAAATATTCATTTTTATCACAGAAATACTTCTCAACAATGACAATTGTAATTTCTCCCATCTTAATATATCTTTTTTTAAACTGCATTCCATGCCTTAACCTAGTTTGTTTGAAATAATATGTAACGCATATTTGTGATGGTAATACACAGATACTTTACTTGGTTATCAATCTGAAAACTCATGTTATTAATCAATTCTGTTTGATCCTATACTTTCATATTTTTGTGGACATCTTTATCTTCTTAACCTTAAAATCTGTCATAATCTTTAATCCCACAATTCTCTAATCTTGTCTTATATCTGTGTTCAAAATGTCAGTAACTAAAACAAACAGGAGAGAAGGCAATGAGCATCCCTAATTTGTCCCTTTTTGTATCTCACAAGGTTTTGTTAGACATCCCTTGACAATTATTTATGCTTTCGGTGAAGTGTCATGCAGTTTTCAATGTGGACCCAAATATGTCACACAAAATCTATTGTGATAGAACTGCCCTGCAATCTAAAACTATAGCGAAGGCACAAGAATATGTAATTCAACAAAGGATGAAGTAACTGGCTAAAGAAAAAAGAATACATATTGTCACAGCTGTGAGTCTGAACAGCAGGTTGAATGACTATATTGTTTAATAGGTAGGTCAGGTAAAAGAGAGCAGGTATGTTACCATGGTGGCTGGTATTTTCATTTATTTCTTGGGGATTTTTTTATCTTTCCTGAAATACTTTCCTCTAAAAACAATAGGACTAAAAAAAGGATTGAACATTATGACTGATCTTGACAAATATTATTTGAAAGCATCTGAAATTTGGTGCATAGAATAATAATCAGAGCTTTTTCATCAACTCCAAACAATTCTGGTTCATAGTTCAGTTATGAAAAAATATTTCCACATTAGTGTCAAGATTAAATATGGATTTGTGAATTAAACTCTGTTTTGTTCGACTTTTGACTAAATGTATTCAGCCCTGATTAAGCGGTGTTCATAATTGTAGTGTTCACATTTGTATTTCTTCTGCTTTTTTGAATGCTATTTTTCAGATCTAGTATTACATAGAAATTGTGTTTAAGACAGAACCATACACATGTAATTCACATATTTTAATTCTTCGCTTGAACTAAAAAAATATTGTTCATATGCAGGATAAAAGACTCTTTGGAATCATATCGCAAACTGCCAGGAATATAGGATATATATCTATATATATCTATAGAATATCTATCTATCTATCTATCTATCTATCTATCTATCTATCTATCTATCTATCTATCTATACAGAATATATATAGGAATAATTATACAGAATTAATTTAATATATATTCTTTTAGAGATTAAGAAAATAAAGAATTGTTTTTGGCAGAAGGCCAGCAGCGTGTATATTTTTTCAACAGAAAGTAAACTGAAGGACTTTCTGAAAGAGAAGAAGATATAAACATATAAATAGACAAATCCAAAGTCACCCATGCCTTCCAGTTGCATATCAGCTTTGCATTGTTGCTCTCAGATAATGTTTTATTTTGATAACAGCCTAGCCAAAAAAACAGATTGACCGCAGTATATTAGTTATTTTGAGAATACTCCCCAACTGCTGAGTATTTTTAATCATAATTAGCATGTATTTATGTATGTATGTGTGCGTGCATGTATGCATCTATCTATCTATCTTGATAACCTTGCCACACAGAAAACCAGGCTCCTACTTTTTCACTACAGTTGATAAATGGGAGCAAATTTTTATTTGCTTTATGATTGCATCCTCCATAGAGGTTCTTGTGTGGTTATAACTTCACAGCTTCCAGACAAAGGTTGAATTAGAGCCCACATATTCAGCAGTTGTTTTGTTTGGCAGTATCTTTGCTCTGGCTGCTATTGAAATTATGTCTAAATGTATTTATTTATTTATTTATTTCTGTCTGTCTGTTTGACTGTCTGTCATTTTGTTTGTTCTAAACAGGAGAACAGTTGTACATTGTTGATATGATTCATAATAGTGCCATAGATTTTTTAAAAACTCCTATACTTTTTAAAATTTCTATTAAACGAATGAGCAAAGTATTTTTGAAGATGTTATTTCTTGTGTATCTATTCTTAAACTTCGAAGCCCCTTAGGTATAGGCTAACTAAAGAAAAAAGTGACAGAATACTTAAGAGAGGAAAACAGCCTTAATCTTTTTAATATGAAGCAATTTATATATATCAAATAATTTGGCATTCTCAAAGGAATATCACCTCCCTCTTCTATTCTGTTACATATCCCCAAATTTTCTCCTCTGAGGTTACCTTAGGAGAGGTAAGAGAGATTTCTTGTAACATGAAAAGAATGACCAGCCCTTAGCACAGCTGCTTTCAGAGAAAGAAAGAGGCGATAGTCTTGCTAAAGCTATTCATTTCTTGAATAGTCATGACCATGTAAACACTTGCTCATATGAATGTTCAATTTCCTTTCAATAAATAAAGATTTGCCAGATATGGCTTGGTGCAATGCTGACAGGTAGATTCATTTGGCATCAGTGTTAGCCCTGTACTGAATCTCCTGTACTGAATCTCAGCACATAGCTAAGACAAATGAGCAACAAAGAAGAATCAAAGAAAGATGAAACTATAGCTACAATATTTTGTTTTGTTTTTTCTGGTAGCAGGAATTATACTTTCCAAAGGCTAGGTTCAGTATTGAATCTGGACTTTTATACAATAAAAATAGGTTGCATACCTTACCAGGAATGGAGGAGTAATGGAGGAAAAGTACCTCTGCAATTCTTATACTTTGCCTGAATGCTTTCCTGTGTCATATGAATATGCAACCCTTCAGAGTTCTACTACAAAGACAATATAACAAGTAAATAAATCAATTTGATTCCAATTTAGGTGAAAAATTATGTGGGAAAAGAGATAGAACAAAGCCAAGATATCATCACAGGATTTTATTGTTGTTTTTAAGGCACATTTAACTTAAAACAGATAACTGATCTCAGACTTTTGTTTGGGTGCTTTGACAGTTAGGTTTTTTTTTTTTTCCTTTTCAAGACTTTATATGTGACAATCCAGCATGATATTTTTTTAAAATAAATGTATACATTTTTCTTTAACATATATGAGTGCTTAATAAACAATATATTGTCTGAGTCAATTTACATATACATAATAATAGTAATAATATTCTTTACTTGTATATAATGGTAATATATAATTACTATTGAGGTAATTCCCCATTAGGAGAATAAGTACACACAGGGACAGATAGTGAGAGTAGTGTTGAATAACACACACAGCACACAGCTACACTGTATAGTAAAATGTAGGTTTTTACTTCCAGTAAATGGTTAAGCAAACTCCAACATCAGTCCAAGTCATACACAGTTATAGCAGTCAGTTTTCAGTCCAGGGATAATCCAGTAACAAAGTCCAGTATCAAAAACAGTTCAGTAAAAGACTCACATCNTTATGGCCGTTTGAGGAACCACACTTAATTCCAATTTTAGCATTCCCTGAAAGAGACAGTATTAAAATGTCTATCCTGGTTTATATATTTTCCAACCCAACTGTTAGGTGACTTACATTCCTAACAATTATCATTAATTATACAAACTTGCTCAAGGAATCTCTGATCTTCATTTTTAATAGGAAAGATCACTAATTTTAAGGGTGCTTTTTCCACATTAAATACATTATCACTTGATTTCATATGATTTCACACGTATCCATTCTGTATATTTCTGGCATTAATTTGATTGCTTCATATAATTAATTCCATGTATCAGAAAAGAGTACGCATTGCCAATGCTGTGTATGGAATCAGGTAGTAAACTCACAGTGCACAAAGTATAATGAACCAGCCTCTTCTGAATGAGACACCTCTTCAAAATCAATTGCTTTTACAAAGAAACATAATCAAGATTTGTAAGTGACCCCTTTAAGATGATCATATCAATTTCTGTTCCAATGCCATCTCTGTTGAAATACATTAAAGAGGTTTTTTTGGTTTGACTAAGCCAAGGTTTAACAGTGCTGACAAATGACAAGGCCTTTTCTGTAGTGGCACCACTTGCATGGAATATCTTGCTATCTGAGCCTTATCAAGTTCTGTCATTACCAGTTTTAAAAAAGCCATAGATATTTAACATTGTAATTTCTAAGTACTTTCCTTGAGCATAAACATCCATAAGAGGCCAAAGAGTATAAATGTTGACAAGGTATAGCAGAAGATCTAGAAAATAAAATGCTATTAGGTAGGTGGGTGAGTATGTGATTTACCCATCAAAGAAGAAGAAAAAATAATTTCTGTGATATGTGAAGCTAATGTGAGGTTTTAGTACTTTAATCTTTTGAGAGCCAATTGACAGCATTCTATGTCTGTAGTTGTTGCTAGTTAATTTGTTCCAATGTTTGGTGGCAAGTTAAAAGCCAGTCATCTGCAGACTCTGCTAGAAAAGAAAGGAGTTTCTATCCCATCTCTGCTTTTGGATTTATGATCAATTTAAGATTGTTAGTTCTTTTTTAATCTTATGCTATGTTGCTGAGTGTAATGCGATTATCTTTCAGTTGCTGATATATATAGCTTTCACTTCATTGACTAGCTGGGTGCACTTCATAATAGATGTTTAATTGTGTATACATCATTATAATTATAGCATGCAGAAACTTGGGAAGATAAACCAGAACTGTGCCAACATGTTGATTATTTCCAGCAATGTTGTTACTTTAGAAGATTTCTAAAAAACAAAATACAAATACAAAATTATCTGTTCAACATTATCTAACAAATATTAAAGTGGTTAGTCCTATGCACAGTTAAAACTGAAAAAGTTCAGATAGGTAAATGCAAGCTGGAATATTAGCATAATATTCTAATTTTACACGTAGGGTCCATAAATAACATACATCTCTCAAATAGGTTTGTGTTGGTAGCAACACTACCAAAGAGAAGAAAACGTTAAGCTAAGCCTGTACTATTATTGCCTGAACCCATCTCCTGGGCAATGAAGAGGAATATGTCTATGTGGGGCATTGATTTACACCATGCCATTGATCATAAATTAAAGTTATAGTAAGACCACTCTTCCCAGATTGCTTCAAAATATAAGACTTATTAACTGGGCACATTGGAAATAGCTTTTAACTATTGGAGTGTGTTCTATATGCAAGTGGTTGAATCCTAGGCTGCTGTTCTGATTGGTCCAGATAAGTAAGAAGTGGATTGGTTCACTAGGAACCAATCCAAAGAGCTGCTGAAAGGCGG
>BHFT01048151.1:0-29846 GCA_004320025.1 Laticauda laticaudata | reverse complement strand
TCCAACACGCATGCTGCAATGTTCTTGTAGTGGTACCAGAAGGCCCAAGGTGGCGGCAGAGTCAGTGCCACTCTTCAGTCAGGGTCCCAAGGCTGGGACGGAAGTGGTGCTTGACTTGGGTCACCTGGGTCTCAGAACACATCCACAACTTCATGCAAAGTGGCCTGGTGGCCATCCTCATGAAGTGCTGGAATGCTACACACTCCTTCATTCCTTAAGCTCCACCATCAGCTTGTCATAGAGTCCAAACTCCGCTCTTCTAGTCCGATCCATCTTCGGACCCAGACGAGTTTCTTGGATGTCTGCTTCTCTTTGAGCCATAGAAAAAGGTGAAAGCAAGTATGAAGAGGTCTTGCGTTCGTGGTGTTGAAATGATGGCGGCTACGCAAAAAGGAAGTTGTGGCGATGATCCATGGTGGAGATCTAATGGATGATATGAGAGCAAAGAGAACACGAGCAGGTGTATATGTATGGCTCGGCCACGACACCAGGGCTGCTGGACTGAAAATGAGATCAAGGTTATTTCTCCCCTTTTTATAGGAAATGTTTGGTTTTCCCACTTGGTGTCCTGCACATACTACAGTAAAGACATTACCTCCAGACATCTAAATATCTGAGAATACCCATCCCATATACGAACGTTTTTGGGTCCGTTTTAAATACTTTATATCCGAGCTGCAAAATCCGCTTTCATCTTTCCTTGCTGTGCTGACTAACACTGTGTGGACGTTCACGTACCTTTCACTATCGCTGTCGCCTCTTTCACGCGGCTTTTCCGCTGGAGCGGATGGTGAGGTTGTGCGAGTATGCCCAGAGGATGCCGAGAAGGAATGAGCACATATTAGCCGTGTAATGGATTGAAACGGATTGTACGAACGTTTGAGTTGCCCGTATGTGGGTCACGAATGTCACCGAAGTAGCTGGTACAATGGTGGAAAGTTCATCCGTTCAAAAAGTTTTGTGCAGCTATCAAACTTGTTGAGAGTGGATGAAATAGGCAGTAGACGGATGTTTGAAACCGGATAGAGCATATGAAAAGATTATGCAGTGAGTACACACGGATGGAACAGTCGCGACGCGTTTTCCAACGGATGGCAAGCTTTTTTGTCCGTTTTACATCCTCTTTGCATCCGTTGGTTCAGTGTGACAGGGGTTTACTTCTTTTATGCCCAACATCTCAAAATGTATTAAATTATGTTAATATGAGATCAAGTCATTAACTACTAATTTATAATTATTCCTTTCTTTTTGTTTATCAATAATCTTACATTCGCTATCTTAATCACTTAACTATTCTTTTTCTATTTTATAAACTATATATCCAATAATATACCTTTGTACAAAATAATCAGTAATTAAATTTTATTAATATAAGCTCTAATAAATATGATAAATAATATAATATAGTTAATGATTAATATATAGTTAAAATAGTGTTGTTATTTTCTAAAAAATAATCAATTATAAACCATCAAAATAAGCTATAGCAAATATGATATAATATGATTTGAAATATTACTAATGTCATTTTTAGTATTGGTGTTATAAATCCTAAATGTATTTTGGTTATCACTTAAATATATTTCAGTCACTGAAATTCATATAAGTACTATAAATTTATATAAATATTATAATCAATATAATCAACACAGTCCCAACATTCAATATAGTGATCCAATTAATTCCAATTTATACTAAACCGTTCCTCTAGAAGACTTTCCTCTAGAAGACTTTGTATATAGTTACTTAGTTTCATAATGATCATTTCCACCTCTGACTCTGGGTCTCTTGTAGTTCACACTTTCAGTTTTTGGATTCTGAGGTTTGTTTCTTTTTATAGCTTTTCCTCAATCTTCTTCACTTGTCTCATTATTTCTGAGCCACCAAAAGCGCCACCTTCCTTTCCTCTACTCCCACTGCTTTTCTCAACACTTTCTGCCATCCCCTCTGAACCTCTTTTTTCCACTCCTTGATCTATCTCAGGGTTTCAGCTCCTTTCAGTTCGGTTCATTCAGCCATTACTTTGTTGCTTTCAGCACAAGTCAAGTCTTCAGAACTACCAGTTCACTGAACTGGATGTAAAATTAATATTTTACCATCAAAATAAGCCATCAAAATAAGCCGAACCGGTAGAATCCCACCCTTGGCAATTTTCTATATATTTATTTAAGTCCAATTGTAAGCAAATCTCCTCTTATTTATTAGTAAAAGCAGAACATAAAAAAACATGGATATCAGAGAAGAGATGAAGCAATATGATTATTTTTGTCACCTACTTTGCATTTTTCTATTAAATTCATGTGCATATGAATGAGGTATGAATTATATCTATCAGTTATTCTATTGTTCATTCTTTTTTATTTACCAGGATTTACTTTTTCCATAAGAACTTAACTCTTCTAGTTAAATTTTCAAATCCTCTTTGATACTGTTTTATTTGATATAGTCATATAAAAAATCCCACTGGTTTTAAATGTCATGCATACATATCATTTCACAAATAGTATTCATGACCTTGAATGATAAGTTTTAACATGCATGAAAATAAATTATGGACCTCTCTTCTATAAAAGCAGCTTGAAATTTGTGACTAATTTTTCAGCAAATATATTCAACATTGATAGATTAGCAACCATCAGATCTTCAAACCTATAAAGTCCTTTGTTTTTGTAATCCTTATACAAAGCACATTTTCTAGTGAATGTAAACTTGGGTGATCAAAAAAATAGGACAATAGGAGAAAATTCAGGTGATAAAATTATTATTTGTGTAACATTATTTGAATCTTTAATTTTATAACTTAGTAGGTTTAATGCAAAAAGCAAAGGTAAAAGGTAGGCATTAAAGATGGAAAGGAAATCCACCTTGATTTTCCTTTACATTAAAATATTGGAATATGTCAATTTAGCCTTGGACAGAGCAAAAATGACAATATATGAAGTTTAAGCTAATACAAAACCTCGAATGGGTGCTCTTCTCAAAGCTTTAACAAAATGACCCTTATATGTATACCTTTCACAGAGTGCTAGGCATTGTATTAGAGATAACTTTGTATTGAGTTGTTGCTTTGAGAACATGTTTGCTTGCTTAGTTTGCTTGCCCTTAATTGCCCTTAATTGCACTGTGACTTCAGGTGCAGATGACATTTCCACTGAAGTAAAGCAGCTTGATGGAGTGAAGAATTCCCCATGGACATTTTTATTTGGAAGGTCAAGGTGAAATAATTTGCTTTTGCATGTTGATTTTGTTCACACTTGTGGAGCAGAGTTTGGAGGGATGGAGATTCCAAAGCCTAGCAGCACTTCCTTGCAAACTTCTAAAGAGGCTAGATTATTAGGTTATTAAATGGAACTGATTATGTGCCATCAATTTGTTTTTAACTTTTAATTATTAGATAGATAGATAATTGATAGCTAGATGATAGATGATAACTAGATGATAGATGACAGCTAGATAGCTAGAGACAGATAGACAGACCAACAGACTAGAATAAATAGCTATAAAAACAGACCAACAGATGTTTAGGAACATATATCAAAAATGCTCCATCAAAACAGAAGAGGTACCATACATTATGGGTATCTATACCTGGCAGGCCCCAGGAAACAGGCTTTGGTTGGGGCATCCAGTCTATGGCATATCATTACCCCAGAGGTTGGTCCCAGCCTTGTCAACTTTCCATAAATCTTGGTTGGGTCAACAGATCTAGAAGTCTCAAGGGAATGTTGAGTTGATGAACAGGCTCCATTGTCTATAACAATTAATACTTAATATTCTCATTGCCTTTAAACCATCTAAAATGGTTTAATTGTTGATTGTTTTTATTATCAGATGCCCAGAATCACATTTTGTGTAATACAGGTGAAACTCGAAAAATTAGAATATTGTGCAAAAGTTCATTTATTTCAGTAATGCAAGTTAAAAGGTGAAACTAATATATGAGATAGACTCATTACATGCAAAGCAAGATCATTTCAAGCCATGAATTGTCATGATTGCAATGATTACTGCCTTACAGGACTCATCAAAACCCCAAATCAACAATCTCAGAGAAGATAGCAAAAGTATGTATCAGTGCAATCACATAAAACACACGGATTGGTACATAGAATAATCATCAGATCTCTGAAATAGTATAAGCATTTATATGTACTCAGTACTTGTTTTTGGTCCCGTTTTTGCAGCACTTACTGTGTCAATCACAGCATGGCATGGAAGCTATCAGCTGTGCACTGCTGAGGTGTTAGGGAAAAAAATTCCAGCGAATGCTTCAATAGTGGCCTTGCAGCTCTTCTCATTGTCGATCTCATGTCTCTCATCTTTCTCTTGGCAAGCCTCATAGTTCTTTTATGAGGTTAAAGTCAAGTGAGTTTGCCTGGCCAATCAAGCACAGTAAATCCCACGGTCAATTAAACCAGGTTTTGGTGCTTTTGGCAGTGTGGGCAGGTGCCAATCCTGCTTGCGAAAAGGAAAGGCAGTCCCCATAAAGCTCATCTTGTGGCACAGGAAGCATGAAGTGCCTCCAAAATCCTCCTGGCTAGACAGCTACATGACCCTGGACTTTAAGAAGCACGAGTGGACCAACGCCAGCAGATGATATGCTCCCCAAAATCAAACGACAGACTGTGGAAACTTTACACTGGACTTCAAGCACTTGCAGTGTGTGCTCTCCTCTTCTTCCTCAAGACTCTGGTCCTTGGTTTCCAAATGAGAATTGCAAAAGTTGCTCCCATCAGAAAATTAAGGACTCTTGGGACCATGAGCATTAAACGCATTTATTTTTCTTTGGCCCAGGTAACGATGCTTCTGACATTTTTTTGTTATTCAGGAGCGGCTTGACAAGGGCAATACCACATTTGAAGCCCAATGTTTTCAGCATCCGTCTGTGTGGTGTGGTTCTTGATGCACTGACTCCAGCTCAGTCCCTCCTTGTGAAAGTCCGCCAACACTTTGAATGGCGCCTTTCTGACAATCCCTCAAGGCTCGCGGTCATACCTGCTGCTGTGCACCTTTTTTTCTACGTACCTAATACACTTTTCCCTTCCACATAACTTCTATTAATGTGCTTTGATACAGCACTTTGGGACATCCAACTTCCATTTTGCAATTGCCTTCTTGAGGCTTTCCTTTCTTATGGAGGTGGTCAGTGGATGGTTTTTCTGTACAACTTCAGGTCAGCGATCCTTTCCCCATGACTGTGGTTCCTACTGAACCGAGACTGAGAGACATTTAAAGGCTCAGGAACCCTTTGCAGGTGTTATGGCTTAATTAGCTAATTAGAGTGGGACACTTTGAGCCGAGGATAATGAACCTTTTCACAATATTCTAATTTTCTGAGATTGTGAATTTGGGGTTTTCATGAACTGTAAGTCATAATCATCACAATTATGACAAATCACGGCTTGAACTATCTTGCTTTGCATGTAATGAGACTATCTCATATATTAGTTTTACCTTTTAAGTTGCATTACTGAAATAAATGAACTCTTGCACGATATTCTAATTTTTTGAGTTTCACCTGTAAGCGGCTATATAAATAGGATATATGAATACAAATTATAAAAACAATATATATTATCATAGGCAAGACTATGTTCATTCAGAAAGGATGCATACAGTTTTCATATAAATATGTTTAAGTTAAGCAAGATGAATACTGAATAAGAATTATTTCTTTTTTTAAATATGGAAATCACTTCCATCACTCTTAATAGAATTGAATGATAAATCTCCATTGCAGATTTAGATTAATCCTTGGTGATCCTTCACAAGCAACTATGAAATGGGAAACATTTGATCTACTCATCCCTGATGCTATAATTCTGGACAATGCTACCATTAGTTATTTTTGATCATGTCCTCATCTGTGACTGACATGACAACGATTCTCTTGGTTGATAAATGCTTGTCTTTTTGGGAATTACATCTCCTTCTATTTATTATGCTTGTCAATGTGGTGTATAGATATTACTTCATGCTGATAGGTAATATTGTATCTGTCAGTTCACAACTGTCATGCCAAGAGAAAATTTACTGTCACAGAAAACCATGTAATGCCCCCAGAGTTTAAAAACCATCTATCACTCTATCATCAAATGTTTATAGTTTCAGTGGATGTTCACTTACAGAATGATGATGGCTGCCAAAGGTGGCAAGTGAAAAACATGGATGGGACAAATGTTGCTAATGAATGTCAGTCAACTGGGGTCCATTTATATTTTGATGTTATATAGTACCTTTTCCACACACATTTCAATTGTAGAACAACATTCAAAGCTATAATCTGCTCTGGGCATGTCTATTTCACAAATGCTCAGATTTCCTTCAAGACCAGAATGACAGTTTAACTACTTTAGAACAAGTTTGTGTTTATTGTGTAAATGTGCCTAAAGGAAGTTAAAAGTAGCTGAGAATTTTTAAATGTAGTTCATATTTCCACCTGGATTTCAAGTGCTTTTTTGTCGGGAGTGAGTTACATTTCCAGACTGGTTTATATCACAGACAAAAGTCCCAAAGGTCTCTTCAACCAGATGCATTCAAATAGCACAATTAACACTCGTATTTCACTGCTTCTTCTGGAAAGCAGGAAATTCTCATAAAACAGAGACACATTTCCTGAAAAATTATGCAAGACAATATAAAATGCCGAAAATGATTCTATGTGGAATAGAGTAACCCTATCATACCATCCATTTTCTCTTTACCATTCATGTCTAGCCACCAACAAATCTGATGCAATTTTCTCCAGTGTCTATGTTCTCAGTCATTCAGGTAATGGTTGTTCCAAGGTGCTTTTTTCAAAAGGCAACTGGAGTCAGAACTGAAGAAGCTTCTTGGATGAGAAACATCTTCAATGAAGAATAAAGTTCAGTTGCCTTTTGAAAAAGCACCCTGAGACAATTTTCTCCAATGTTATTTTCTTCCTTCAAATATGTCACTTCCATGACTTCCATCAATGTCATGATTCTTTGCTTACTTTATTCTACAAAATTGTCAGTTTAATATTAAAATGAAAAGGAATAAGCAGAGTGCAAAGGGTTTGCCAATTTGTTATATATTAGAAACATGTTTCTGATGAATCCCCAGTGCTGCTGTGCAGTATCTAGCCACCTGAGCTGTAGTTATGGATTGTTCATCCTTAAACAGTCACTGGTGATAAGCAGTGTCAATATATAGCTTCCATTGTATTAAATACAGCAAACTCCTCTTGTGTAGCTTAGAGTCTAGGATTTTCTTTACTTCATAATGCATTTCCCCTTGCACTACACTTGGCTTGGGGGAAGGATTCAAATTTTATAACAACCAGTTTTGTGGGCGTGGCTTAGTGTTATTGGCTTGACGTAGCCAACTCAATATCATTGAGGCATGCATCTCCTCAACTGGCCTCTCATGACTGTGGGGATGCTGCAACAGTCGTAAGTGTGAAAAATGATAATAAGTCACTTTTTTCAGTGACATTGTAACTTTGAATGGTCACTCCCCACAAGCAAAGTACCAGCAAAGAAAGGGAAAAAAAACTCCAGAGAAGTTCCTGAGACAGGAAGTCTAATCCTGCCAAGAATGTAATAAGGGTTAACAAAGAGGCACTTTTCTTCCTGCTTCCATAATAAGGTATTATGCTAGTCAAATTTTCTCGTTAATCATTATCATTCTCCGCAAACCTGTTCTTCTAGAAGCTATTAAACACACCCTGGTCTCTAGAGCAATAGCGTTTGAACTGATAGAATCCCACCTTGTGCGTGCCAGTCTCTCTACGCGGTCTCAGTGGTTCCTATTGCCAGTTTTCTGCAAGCTTGCTGTGAAGAGACCTGATGCATTTCCTATAGCAGCAGGGAGGTTTCAGTTAGCACTGTAGACTGAGTTGACTGTTACTTCTCACTATATCAGGAAAGGGCCCACTATGAATTTTGGTGCCCAGCTTTCTTGCAGGCAGTTTAGGCCTTAAAGTAATGCGTGCTGTACACTTTGTTCGCTAATGTGAAAAGGCTTTTGGGAGCTCAGTGTTTTATCAGCATTGTACTTATGGGCTTTGCTGCTTACCTCGAAGTATTGTTGTGTTTTTCCATGCTTTCTTTAGGGACTACAAGCATCTCAGTATAGGGACATAGAGGAGGGTGGGCTCCTCGTGGAAGTTTAGGCTTGAGGACAAATTCCATGCCACTGGTGATCTGGAAAGGGGTTAACCAGTGTGTGCTATGCACAGCATTATTGTAGCCACCTCAGCTAAAAGAAGTCCATAAGCAATTTCTCACATGGCCAGAAATTGCCACTTGGTGGGAGCAGTCCTGGGTGGTGGGGGATGTCATCCCCTCCCTGGGGGGGGGGGTGTCTCCCTGGTCTCTTCTTCATGGTTACACAGGTGGCACAGCTTTTGACACTGTCCTCAAAGTCTTTATTCATCTTTGGCTACCAAAATTGCCTTCTGGCCAGATGTAGAGTTTTTAAACAGCTGAAGTGTCCCACCTGCATGGAATAATGGCTCCTTTGGAGTACTTGGAGGCGCAGGCTGTTAGGGACATATGATTTAGAGCCTTTCCATGCTAGTCCATCTCTGAGGGTCAGCAGACCTGGGTTATATTTGTACTAGGGTTCATTGGGCAGTTCTCTTTTCAACGTCTGACTTAGTACTTCACTGTCTCCAGCTCTGTGCTGTTGTGCTTGCCTTTGAGTGGTACCTTAAGAGGCTGGCTGGGGGGGGGGAAGCATGGCATGGACCACCTCCTCACATTTGCTGTTGTATTGGGCCTTTTGTGATAACACATCTGCTGGTAGATTCCCCCCATCCAGGATATAGTTCAGTGTCCATAGTTCAAATGCGACTTGGCTGCCTTTGAGGAAGTGGTGCCAAATCAATAGGCCCATCAGACAGTGCATACTTCTTTCTCCCAAATTGCCCACCTCTCTTGGTTTCTGTCAAGTTTTTTTGGAGGTGTAGGCACGGGGCTGAAGGTTGCCATTGGAATTTTTTTTAAAAAGGACTGCGGCCACTGCCACGTCACTGGCATCCATTTGGACAATGAATGGATGCTTGGGTTTGAGTGTTTTATGATTCTTTTGAGCATTTAAAACACTTTTTGACACTCTAGTGCCAGTTCAGTAGTTGACTTGGTCTTTTTGACCTCATTTAACCCCCTCCCATTTTTAACAGTTTGGCGATGGAGAGAGTAATCTCAGTGAATGAGAGGACGAACTGTTGGTAGAAGTTCACAAGTCCTAAGAACCTTTGAAGCAGTTTGCAGGTAGAAGTGGCTTGCTAGTCTTAAACAGCTTTGACTTTGCCAGGGTCCATTTCTACTCCTTCGCGAGATACCTGATAGCCAAGGTAATTTAGGCAGGATGAATGAAATTCACATTTTGAGACCTTGGTGTATAATTTGGCCTCCAAGATATTTTTTTAGCACCTGACGTACTAGTTTAAAGTGTTCTTCTCGGGTCTTGGTGAAAAGGAGAATGTCATCTAAATACATGAGGATCTCCTTGTAGAGGTGCTCATGCAGCACCTCATTGATTAGTTGCATAAACACCACAGGGGCTCCTGAGAGGCCAAATGACATTACTTTAAATTGAAAGCTTCCTAGGGGGCAATTGAATGCAATTTTCCACTCAGTTTTCTACTCCCCTTCCTTAATCTGCACTTGGTACTATGCCTCTCATAGGTCTAGCTTAGTAAACACTGTTCCTTTTGCTAGGTGGCCTAACAGGTCCTTCATGAGGGGGAGTGGGTACACATTTTCCATGCGTACAGCATTAATTTCCCTAAATTTATGCATAGCCCCATTGAACCATCCTTTTTCTCTTTGAAGAGGACTAGGGCAGCTACTTTTGACTTTGCAGGCTATATGAATCCCCTCAGTAGGCTTGTGTTGATGTACTACCTTCGTTCTTTCATTTCTTTTGGGGTCATGCAGTACATTTTTGGCTTGGATAGTTTTGCCCTGGGCACAAATTCAATGGCACAGTTGATGGGGCAATGGGATGGTAAGGTGTTGCATTCTTCCTTGCTGAAGGCTCCTGCTAGGTCCTGGTATTCTTTAGGTATCTGGGGTGTCCCTGGGGTTTGTTCTGATATGATTTTGGCTTTTTCATCTTGCTTAGTGATGTTCAGCCATCAGTCAGGTTTCCCCATGGCTATATCTGGAGGAGGGAGGGGACCTACTCTCAGTCTCAGTTTTCTGTGGCCCCCTTCCCATTAGATAGTGGGGCCACAGTTGTCTAGCCATGCCAGTCCTAGAATCACTGCTTCCATCATTTTTTGCACCACTATGAAGCAGATAAGTTCCCAGTGTTGATCCAATCACTCCTGGGGTTGTGGGTGACCCAGAGGGTTCCCCATGCAGCTCTGCCTCAGTGGGCTGTGCTGCATTCCAGGGCTTGACTGCGATGATGGAGCTGGTAGAGGGCAAACCACTTGTTCTCAGCTTTGGAAGTCATATTAACACCAGAAGCTTCTACGCTGCAACATTCTTGAGCTTGGGAAGATGGGAGGGGGGAATTTCATGGAGCATATGTGGTTGGACATAAAAGCATTCTTCTTTAGAGTCAAGGTCATATTGTTTCTGCACCTGGCTGAGGAGTAGTAGAGGTCTCAAGTTAGGACAGATGGGGATTGGAGCATGTGATGGAATGATGGGAGCAGGGGGTGGATTTGTAATATTTTACTTGTTGGAGGGAAACCTGGAACTTTCATATTCGGGATTTCCCAGATGTGTCAGTTTACTACTTTAATAAAAGAAGAATTTGAGAGCACGTCTGTCTTGGAGTTATTTGTTGGAGGTGAGGTTTTCTGGAATGCTGACATTATCCCAAATCTCCAAATAGCAATCAGCACCCCAAAAGGGGGCTGTCTGGGGTGCTGAGCCCCAGTACCGACCTAAAGTTCAGGCAGTGTAAAGACTCAGCGAAGATGGAGGAGAAGGAAGAGATCACAGAAGAAGGATGGGAACGGATACTGGAGGACTGATCGAGACCCAGTATCCTTCTGAAGAATTTGTGCAAATCATTGAAGTTGCAATGGAGAGACAAAGGAGGAGAGATGGATTCCTGGAAAAGTTGCCAAATTGATCCAACTCCAGAGATGGGACCAGAGGACAGGCCATCTGAACATCTTTCCTACTCCAGCCCAACAAAGTCAGTCCATGAGTCAGAATGGAGAGACGTGGGGGCTTTGGGGCCTGACAACTCCCAAGAATGGAACCTGTTGCCTCCGTCTTGCAACCAATTGTTGGCAGGGCTTCCAAAGCATTTTGAGTGACTTGAATTGAGAAGTTGTGTTCCACAATTGCAACTTCCCCAACCAAGATGGAACTTAACACAACCCACATTCACTTTTCCTGATCCTGCCAGGACCTGGTAGTGGAACCACCATGGCATAGGCATCATTCCACTCAGCTAGACCAACCATAGAATTGGCTCAGCATGGCAGGGGCAAGAAGCAGGGGGGAGACAGCAGATGCAGCCAGCATTTGGGATGCTGCAACTTGCAATTGCCCCCCTCACCAGCCAACCTTTATGCTACCTCCTGCTGAATATATTCCCCCAGGCTGGAGATTCTATCCTGGTCATGGGTGGGCCCAATGCCAGTGGCCCAAACACCAGCTACAGTACCTATTTCGGGACCACTATGGAGCCAATTTGAAGCAACAATCCTGGTGCAGCAATGGGGTCAGATCCAGCAGCAGGCTACAACTGCCACCCCATTTCTAACTCGGCAACCAGTTCAGCTGATGTCCCCTATCCAGAGCCAGCACCCACTGCTGCCAGCCACCCGCTGCCTGCCATCCCTCGCAGGGCCTCTGCAGGGCCCCCTCCTGCTACCTACAGCAGCTCCCCAGCAGATTCAGCTCAGCCGGCGGTCGCTATGGCAATTCCACCAGCGAGACCAGCACCACCAAGTTTTAGAGTAACATTTAATGGGAAGCCTGAAAAACTTGCTTATTTCCTCAGCTGAATCTGGGCACATATAGGTCAATATGGAGACCAATATGAAACAGAGCACAACTTAGTTTCCACGATTACAGATGGGATGGATGAAGGAGACACTTCCACCTGGGTAGCTCAGCTATATAATGAGGAAACTGTGGAGCTAAACGATGCAGATGCATTTGTTGAGCTACTCCAGGCTAGATTTTGAGAACCTGACAGAGTAGATGAAAATGAAGATAAAACAAAAGTGATGAAGCTTGGTAATCAACCCATAATAAGCAAGTTTTTCAGGCTTCCCATCAAATGTTATTCTAAAACTTGGTGGCGCTGGTCTCGCTGCTGGAATTGTCATAGTGACCGCCGGCTAAGCTGGAATCTGCTGGGGAGCTGCTGCAGGCGGCAGGAGGGGGCCCTCCAGCAGCTCCCCATCAAAGGTTCTATGTTTCATGATGGCACAAATTGAACAGCTTTTTACATAGTCTTTGACATCAATTTCCATTTTTCCAACCAGAATTGTCTTCTGACAAAATGTAGGGTTTTTAGAAACCCAAAGTGTCCCCCCAACCAAGAGTCATGACTACGTTTTAGTACCGTCAATCTCAGGGTACTGGGTACATAAATCTTGTTTCCTTTCTAAGCCAATCCTTCACTCATTATCAAATTGGTCTGATTTTCAGTAAACCATGGATTGTTTAAGAGTGCTGCATGTCAGTTTCCCGGAGAGTTTTCAGTTCCAAGTCATGCCTTTTGGACTCCCAAGCCCCCCCCCCCA
This sequence comes from Laticauda laticaudata, assembly GCA_004320025.1. Lineage (NCBI taxonomy): Eukaryota > Metazoa > Chordata > Lepidosauria > Squamata > Elapidae > Laticauda > Laticauda laticaudata. Next base: position 17,152 of record BHFT01048151.1, on the reverse strand, counting down.
TGGTATTTATNCCCCCCCCCCCCATGGTATTTATGCAGCTAATCAATGAAGTGTTACATCAACATTTGTACAAGGGGGTCCTTGTTTACTTGGATACATTCTTATATATAGACCCTGGAAGAGCATGTCAAATTAGTCAGACAAGTACTGAGGAAACTTTTAGCTGGCAAGCTACACACAAAGCTGTCAAAATGCAAATTCCATAGAGTCTTTGGACTACCTGGGCTACTGAGTGTCAAATCAGGGGATTGGGATGGATTCTGGAAAGGTGAAGGCGGTGCTAGACTGGCAGCCCCCAAAGACACGTAAACAACGTCAAAGCTTCCTAGGTTTTACAAATTTTTATGGACAATTCATCCCTTCATTTGCCAAGGTTGCCCTCTCTTTAACAGAATTACAGAAAAGTGGTCCTTCTCCAACCAAACCAAAACCTAATCAACCTCTTACTTGGACAATGAATTATCAAAAATCATTTGAAACTTTAAAGCGCCTTTTTGCAGCAGAACCTATCCTCCAACATCTGGACCAACCAAACCTTTTGTAGTTCAAGCTAATGCCAGTGATGTGGCTATTGTGGTGGTGCTACTTCAAAATAACTCTCAAGACCAACTGATGCCTTGTGCCTATATGTCAAAAAATTGACTGATACATAATGTAGGTGGGCAGTTTGGGAAGAGGCTTTTGCCATGTGATGGGCTTCATTATCTTGGAGGCATTTCCTGGAGGGCCTTTCAAGATGTGGACTGATCACAAAAACCTCAAGGCTCTGAAGACCCCTTGAAAGCTTTCCTCCAAACAAGTTTGCTGGGCTCAATACTTAAGAGATTCAATTTTCAACTGAAATATATTCCAGGGGAAAAAAAATGCAGAAAAAAAGGCAGATGCCTTGTTGAGAAAACCCCAATTTGACAGTCACCAAGAGGAAGTAGTGCAACCTATCAGAAGCCCAACCCGCCAGCCAAGCGACCACCAGAGGCCAAGCCCAACACAGTTTTAGACTCCCTGAGAACAAACTGACAACAGATTTGAAAGCAGCACTCTTAAATGATCCATGGTTCACTGAAAATCAGACCAATCTGATAATGAGTGAAGGATTGGTTTGGAAAGGAAACAGGATTTATGTACCCAGTACCCTAAAATTGATGGTACTAACATGCAGTCATGACTCTTGGTTGGGGGGACACTTTGGGTTTCTAAAAACCCGACATTTTGTCAGAAGACAATTCTGGTTGGAAAAATGGAAATTGATGTCAAGACTATGTAAAAATCTGTTCAATTTGTGCCACCATGAAACAAAAACCAAGAAACCTCCTGACTTCTCCAACAAGTAGCTAAATCAGCAAAACAGTGGGAAGAAATAGTAATGGACTTTATTGTTGAATTACCAGAAAGTGGAGGGAATACAGCGATTACAAGTGTCATCGATTTATTTTCCAAGGAAGCCCACTTTACAGCGTGTAATGAATTATCTTCAGCTAAAAAATTGGCAAAACTGTTTGTGAAGCATATTTATCAGCTTCACAGATTTCCACGTTGAGTCATCTCAGACTTAGACATTCAATTTACTGCTAAGTTATGGAGGGAGTTTTTAAAGTCCATTGGATCATCCCAAGGACTGTCCTCAGCTTTTCATTCTTCTTGTAACAGGACCACTGAATGTGTGAACTCTATGGTTAGATGTTATATAAATTATCAGAAAGAAAACTGGGTGGATCTGTTGCAGAAGTGGCTTATAATAATGTGGTACACAGCATATCGACTCCTTTCCAAATCACTACTGGCATGGACTTTGTTCCTATGCCTGAGTTACCTAAAGAACGGATCTCCTTAACGGATTGGATGGAATCATTAAAAAAAAAGGTTGGGAGGATACGAAAAAAGCTCTGCAGAAGCAGTTGAGGAATATAAAATACAGGCAGACAAACATAGATCTTTTAAGATGGGTGACAAAGTGTTTTTGTCAACTAAATATCTTAAGTTGAAGCTTCCTAGTAAAAAATTGGGACCTAAATTCCTGGGTCCCTTTCCTATATTGAAAGTAATCAATCCAGTTACTGTTCAACTGAGCCTCCCTCAATTATTCGGGAAAATACACCCAGTCTTCCATAGCAGCTTGTTGAAGCCTGCTGTTGGTTCCAATATACAACCCATACCAGCATCTCCCACCAGAATTTTAGTAGAAGAAGGTGACACACATTATGAAATCAAGAAAATCCTTGACACTAGATTACACAGAGGATAATTACAACATTTAATACTTTGGAAAGACCCTTTGTCAGAAGCTACTTGGATGAAAAGTTGGGATGTACATGCAGATAGATTGGCTAAGCAATTCCATGACAAGTTCCCTGACAAACCAAAAGGTCCCCATGGAGAGAGGGAGGGGGTTAAGTGGTTGATGACAAAGTGTTAACCCTTTGTTGTGTTTTGTTTATTGTATTTTTCAGGATGTGATTTTTTTTTTACAAGGGGGGGATACCTATCAGCTTTGGAAGCCATATTAGCACCAGAAGCTTCCACACTGCCACATTCTTGAGTCTGGGAAGTTTGGAGGGGGGAATTTCATGGAGTGTTATGTAGTTAGACATAATAATTCTTCTTTAGAGTCAACATCATGTTGTTCCTGCACCTGACTGAGGAATAGTAGAGGGGATGTGACATTTGTGTTGCTGGGATGGAGGCTTGATACTGATTAGGAGAGAATGTCAAGGTTGGCTGGGTCAGGATCATCCTAGTCTGCTCGACCTGGCAGTGTTGCTCCAGGCTTTCCAAGTTCACCCTGTCGAACCTCTCTGGCAGGCCTCTGGGGTTTGGTTATGGACCGCTGTCTGATATCTCCAGTCTTCAGACTCATCCAGCTCCAGAGGTCCCTTTGCCCTCCATTGGTGGATGGTGGTCATTGACTTCCAAGTCAAGGTCACCGGCAGGTCTCTCACCACACCATTGACTGAGCTCCTGCACCTGAAGTCTTCCTTGGCCCAGTGATTGGCCATTCAGCATGGACTTTTAGCCAGATCACCATCTGGAAAGTGATCTTAGCCACTACCTCCATCAGCTGCTGGCCTCCAGGGAGGGTCTATACAGCCTCCAAGGAGGCAGCAACAGCACCTGCAATTTCCACCCCTTGTTTCTCCATCTCTGTAATCTTCTCTGAGTCTTTGCTGATCCTGTGAAAGGTTGAGCAAACAGCTGGGGCTCAGGATCCTGGAGAGTGGCTCTGATTTATATTGGAGGATTAGGAATTCGGAGAGTCAGCTTGATGTCAGTGTTCCAAGTAATGCATCCATAGAAAACAGAACTCAGAGGCAGGCAGGTTCCTCAAAGAACAGTTTATTGGATGCTTCATATTGGCATAACTGGTGAAAGACAAATCTGAAAGTTCCCGTGGCTTTCACCTAATTAAAAACAAAAGTTTTTCCCTTCCCCCCAAGTCACTGTCCAATCCAGGTGCTGTCCAATTGCTTGGTTACTTGCTCCTTCTCTGGCCAGCCACCTGTGAGAATGTCCTTGGTTCCCACAGGAACACTTTATTATTTTGGCAACAAAACCCCATCCAACTATTTCCCCCCTCCCATCGTTGTGTGTCAGCCCTGAAGCCTCCAAGATGGCCACAGCCCAGTTCACTTCATTATTAGACATTATCTAATAATATCCTTTTCTGTAATACTCTCTACTACTCATGCTCACAATTGCAGCCCTGCACAGCCAGGGGAATTCCAGATCTGCAAATCCAAACCAATCTAGTCTCCAACTGACAATTATTTCAGACAGCAAGAAGCATTTCTAGTTAGGAAAAAGGCAGCCAAACCTAACAAAAAGTTATCTGAGCTCCAGAAAATCATATTATATATTAAGCTTTGAAAAAGAAAACAATTTAGCAGTTAAGGAATCTAAAAAAAAAATACTTGAAAATGTTAATGGTGGAAAGAAGCTTCTGATGGTCTCTAGAAAGGACCAGAAAAAGATTAGGAGAAGTATGTATTTCTACCTTTTTGTATGTATGTATTTCTATCTTTTTCTCAATGATCTTTCCTATCTACTCCTCCAATCCACACTGAATGGGGCACATCTTCTTAAACTCTGTGGAAATCCTCCTCCTGCTCTCTATTTTGTTACATGCCTTGAGCAGCTATTAAGCAAAGAGAATTATTTTGTAAGTTTATGGGGAATCACAATGATTTATCAACCCCGAGAGGGGAAAAATAGCTCAATTTCTCAGCAGAGAATGAAAGGAGGGGAGAAAGTCTTTGAGCATAAACAGATTGCACTATTTATAACAAAAATATTCCTCTGCATCTATTAATTTACAACCAAGTATTTTAATTAATCACAGCAGTTGCTATGGAAACACTTATCATTCAATTACAGCTCTGTGAGGTGGTGTAAATTTATGAAAATGTGAAAGAGGTAGCTCTTTTGCTGAATTAGAGTCTGTATAGGAACCCCTGGCAACAGTCATTAAAATCATGCAGGCACCTGTCTACACATAAATATAAATTAAGGCAGTTGGAGGGCATAGTGCACATCTATTCTAATTTTGAACCCTTGTAGTTACTTCTCCTTGCAACATGGATATGATTGTCCTCAGTCTTTGAAAGTAGTCTCATTCAAAGAGTACAAGGAAGTGCATAACTTATTGCATGACAGTAGTGAACTGGATCTGTAAACTGATACTGCTGACATCATTGAAGGGTCATTTTTGAGGTGATAGCAAAATTGCTTGCAATGAAGAATCTTCACATGACATGTACATGTAAGGTTTCTTTCCATTCCCAAGGAAGCCTTTACAAGCCAAGGATGTCCATTACAAGCTAGCCAGAAAACAAATGAATATCAGACTCACTTATAAGACCAGATCTTTACCAACTTCATATATATTGTATGTTGGCAGTAAAGCAGAGATAAAATAGATATGCTTGTGCCCATTCCCATCAGGTCTAGGACCTTCAAGCTCCTTTGCTTCCAGTCTCCCACTTCAGCTGATTTACAATTAGCTTTTCTTCTCTGCTGGCCGTCCCCTGGCCACTCATTCTGGCAAATGGCCCCCATGCCCTTCCAGGAATGGAGGGGCTACAGCAGCCAAATGGCAATGGCACATGGCTTCAGGCATGGGGAAAGTGGTTTCAGTGTGGAGTAGGAAACCAACTGCCCACTGAATGCCAGACAGGCAGGATCAAGTACAGGGTGGCTTGGAAAGCAAGCAAGCAAGAAAGGATAGCTGAGGGCTGGGTGTCATGTCCAGTAACAGGGAACTCTGGGGTGCTGGGTGGGACCTTGGCAGCAGCTGGATCTTGACATGTAAGGTTTGTTCAAAAACAAAATAAAAGAGACTGAAAAAAGAAATAAATAACTTACCACAAAAGGCTGCAAGAGAGGTAGTGAGGAAGAAAACCTCGAGGAGGGCTGCAATATTGGGGAGGAAAGGAATGAGATGAGGAAAGCTGAGATAGAAGCTTCTTGCAGCCTTCCATGGGGCTAGGGATGGAAGCAGTTGTGATGTGATCTCCCTCCCCCCTCTTCATTCACTTCCACTCTCCCTCCCTTCCTAGGGGGGTCAAAATGGGAAGGCCCCTGCCCAACACTGCCTGCCAGCTGTCCACTTTGTCTGGAGCCGCTGACAACTTAAAAAAAACCTGCAGAGCAGTGCCTTCCTTTTTTTTCCATGGTCCCCTTCATTGCCTCTGCTCATTGCTTCATTGCCTCTGGCTTCTACCCCATGCACCTTGGTCCTGCCTGACATTGAACAGGAAGTTGGCCTCCCACTCCATGCCAGAAGCTGCTGTTTGACTGCCGCCAACCCCCATGCCAGAAGTTGTTCCATCCCCCCTGTGCCTGAAGACGGGCACCACTGCCATTCAACTGCCATGCCCCGATTCCAGAAGCTACTTTCCCTCACACCTGAAGCCATGTGCCACTGCCATTCAGCTACCATGCCCACCCCATGCCAGAAACTGCTTTCCCCACTCTTGAAGCTGGGAGATTGGGTGGCGGTTAATTGTTCCATGTGGCCACAGGCTCAGGACAAATGGTGTGTCTGTGAATGAGCTGGGCCAAAAGGTGGAGGGCCAAAGGCCCATTGGCCAGGGTGAATGGCTGGGGAGGGCCAACAGAGGAGGAAAGATGGCTGTAAATGGGGTGAGGTGGAAGGCTGGAGGTGAAGGAGGCGCAGTCAAGGGTGGGAGCCTGAAGGTCCTATTTCATTCCCTGCTATGTTACAATGCTGGGTTTTCTTGCTGTATTTTTTTTAGAGATGATGATGATGATGACAATAATACCCATTCAGTCTAGTCTGACTATGGGCCAGATCTCTCTACTTTTGCACTGAATTTTGAATTGCAAAATGTAGAGGAGAGAACAATCCAAACATTTGTTCCTGTCTCTTAGTTCAGAAAGCATGAATCATGTCAATTCACTTTAAAATAAAGATCCAGTAAAATTTTAAAATAATAAATATTTTTCTCTGCTTCTACAGAGAGTGCAGTTACAGACACAACTTTTACATTTCTAATAAAGGAGGAGTTGATGGCTGAATTCTCCTAACATCTTTGAAAAAAAAGGTTTTTCAATGGATGTCTGTTTGGGAAAGGGGTAAAGTTTGGCACTAAATGAAAAAGAAAAGAAAATTGACTAAAAAAATAAAACTGTTTTACAGAAAGTCACAAATACTTCCTGAAAATGGTACTTTTACTTTCCTTGGAACAATTCCTGTTTAGAACTTGAGCTCACTTCCTTTCACAGAATAATTTGCCAATCAACTATCATTGATTGAAAGCATATATCATTCTGTTCAGAACATTGACTGTTTAAAAAATGCTTGAGTCCAGGTATTGCATCATATTGTATTTGTCTCAAGAGCAAGAAATCAAAAGTTTGACAACCTTAGAGCAATAAATGTTTGCATGAGATGTTAGACTTTTCTTTCTCTAGTTTTCACTGGAAGCACAATCTTGATCAAGGATTCATCAAAGCGTTCTTTTCCACTTTTGAGAAAACAATCCATGTTCTTGGGGAATAGAAGAGGAGGGTGAATCTTGAATTCTAATTGTTCAAAAGGAGTACCACAGAAATTGCATCAGTCTCCAGACATAAGGCTCACTGACTAGCACAGTTATTATTCAGAGACCATCAGCAAAAATCTGTGATCTAACTGAATGGAGGGGGTGGGAACAGGCTGTAAATCAGTCTAATCACTCCTTTTCAGAGGAAGAAGAGGCTCAGGGATAGAAGCAGATAATCTGACAACAGCTGTGAATAAGTGAATTGTCTTCTTTGTATAGAAGACAAGTGTCGGGCAAAGAATCAGAACCATATTGCAGCATTTAAATAAATCCTAGCCTGTACACAAGAAACTATTCAACTAAAGTTCAACACTAAATTGGTGTCATGGAATTCAGGAGGGCATGGATTGGACCACTTGTGGGAATGTAACGATTCTAAGCTGATAACCCGTAAATTCTGCCCTCCAGCTCTGCCTGCTCTTCTCATTCAACAATTCTAAAACTCCCTGATCTATAAGAACAAAGTCCCAAACACGCTTTTCATCTCAGAATCAAGTGAACTCATCTTGAAGACTTTGGAACGTGAACATTTGAGAAATATCTAGAATTAAATGCCTGGAAAAATCCTGATTTTAAAGCAATCAGCACTGAAAAGCAACACTTGAAGATATAATTCTCATCTCACCATGTTATCTTCTCTCTTTGGCACTTGGAATTTCTGGCTATGATTTTGAGTTCTACATTGCTATTTACCTTGAAATTTCAATGGTTTCTTAAAACTATTATGCATCAATCTTTTATTGCTAACTACAATGAAGAGTTTCAGCCTTGGGCAGGAGGGGGGGAGGTTTGATAGCAAATGCCTTCCCTCATACACAGAATTAAAACACATTCCACAATATTATTCTAAAGGGAAGTGGATTAGAGCTATTCTTCATTCTTCCCCCACTGCAAGGTAAAGCAAATATTACAATTGCTTCCTCTCAAGACTGAAATAAGAAGGATGTATTGCAACTGGAATATTTGTTCCAAAATGAAGGTGAAGATTTTTAAATCAGAAATCATTATTTTACTTGCATCTCTAACAAGAATTGTAACAGGACAGCTTGAAAACAAAACATATTTATAGAAGAAAATAATGATGTTGCATGTACTGTACTTTCTGTGCTGTCTGCAACTTGCTCATGGAGATTTCCTATTTCTCACATAAAATACTTAGAGTTAGTGGAAAGACAGCTAGTCCTCAACTTTTGACACCTCATTTAGTGATCATTCAAAGTTATGGCATTGAAAAATGGCACTTAAAAAAGTGACTTATGATCATTTTTCACACTGATGATCATTGCAGCATCCCCATGTCATGTGATCAAAATTCAGACACTTGGCAACTGACTCATGTTTATGATGGTTGCAATGTCCCAGGGTCATGTGATTGCCTTTTGCAACCTTCTGACAAGCAGTCAATGGGGAAGACAGATTCACTTAATACCCATGTTATTAAAGCCCCTGTCACATTGCATCAATGGATACAAAGAGGATGTAAAATGGACAAAAAAGCTTGCCATTCATTGGTTAATGCGATGTACTCACTGCCTCCGTTTTGCGTCCTCTCTATCCGTCCAGCATCTGTCTATTGACGTTTCATCCGCTCAGAAAGTTTTGAGCTGCCCAAAACTTTTTGCGTGGAAATGGTATCCAATTTGTTCCGTTCTGCATCGCTAGCTGCAGGCTCTCAGCTACGCATCTGTTCTGAATTCCATTACGCATACCACTATATCTGCTAGGCATCCGCTTGCGCATCTGCGCAACTCGCATCCGCACGGATACAGGGGAGGAAGCAGACAAGGATGCAGAACGATGCAGAATGGATGCAGAATGGATGCCAAGCGGAAACAAAGCGTTTAAAACGGAAAAAACGTTCGAAGAGGGACCTATCTCAGATTATTAAACGATGTCCTACAGATGCCTAGGAAGGATGCCATAGAGGATGCAAAGGACACCTATACTGCCTACAAAAAGGAGGAGACAACTCATCTGCATCTCACTTTCAGACCAGCAGCTCACTGTGCAACCTCTGCAGCTTCATCTGACTCTTGCTCTTCCACAGCATCCTCATAGTCAACCTCGTGGGATTTGTAACACAGTCCTTTGGAGAGCCACCATCCTTTTGCAACAGTGCGAAGCCATCTACAGGCTCTGTGAACTCTACTACGGAGAAAAGGAGGCGGCCAAGAAGCATCTTGGGTCTGAAGATGGATGCAGGAGAAGAGCAGAGTATGGGCTGTACAACAAGCTGATGGTGGAGCTCAGGAACGAAGACACTCGGGCATTCCAGAACTTCATGAGGATGCCTCCAGCCATGTTTGACGAAAGTTGGCAGCGCCTGACACCACAGGTTGACCAAGGCAAACACCAACTTCTGGCCAGCACTGGAACTAGGGCTCAGGTACATTCACTCTGCGCTACACCTGGCTTCAGGGACCTACCTAGCAGGAGCATGCAGTACGGATGGAGGGTGCCACACAACACCATTAGCATTGTGCTCAGAGAAGTGGGTGCAGGCCCATCATCGAAGAATACTTGCAGGAGCTTCCTCCAGTGCCCCTCCACTGGATGAAGAAGGAAAGAAAGTTGCAGAGCAGTGGTACCAGAGGTGGAACTTCCCCCCCACACCAGTGTCGTAGCCATAGACTCTGTGGCATGGCAAGCCGTGGCCTGCAAAGCACCACCCCAAGTCGGGCTCCACTTATTTCAATACAAGGGCTTCTTCAGAATCGTCCCCTTTACCATGGTCGATGCTTGACTACAAGTTCATGTACATCGATGCTTCAGGCAGCGGCTCATGTTCAGATGCCCCAGGTAATAAATGCCAGTCACCTCAAGGAGGGCTGGAAGGCAACCTCATCATGGGCTTTCAAGATCCAGGACCCCTGCCAATGACACACGCAAGATGTGCCCTACTTCATCGTGGGGGATGACGCCTTCCTCTACGCTAACCTCATGAAGCCCTACACTTCAGATGCCTCCACCCGTGAAGAGAGGATCTTCAACTACAAGGCTGTCCAGGCAAGGCGGGTGGGCCGGAGAACACGCTTTGGCATCCGCTGGCCAATAGGTTCCAGGTACTTCTCACCACCATGCAGCATCGCCCAGAGACCGTGAGGAGGATCATGGAAGCTTGCCTGCATCCTGCACAATCATCTATGCGCACCGCTACCCTCCGGTCTTGAGGAACAGGCTCGTGGACCTCCCAACAAGGCAATGGGGACATGGAGGCCTGGGAGATGGAGGCAAGGGCAGAAAACGCTAGATAGGACACATCAGGATGCATAAGGCCCAACAGAGCTTCACGTGAAGGGGAAGAAGCAGCGCAACCTCCTGAGACACTGGTGCAACCCCCCTGAGCGGAGCAGTGGAGTGGCATAGACAGGATGATAGATGATTAATGGATGCTTCCTTCAGCCTGTCTCATCACACTGATTGGAGATTGGGCCCATGTATGTTGGGTGGCCTCCAATGAACAGGGCAATTTAATAAAGAGTTTGTGTTGTGTTTGACATGCTGTGGATGATCATTACATTATTATTATGATAATAAAGGGCCATAGTGTGGCACCAAGGGAGGCGTGGACCCATTACAATCCCACTATGCTTGCAACCTGGGAGGCTTATCTATCCCACTGCTATCCTTCCCCTCCCACAGCTATTACCCATCCCAAAGGTATTCCTGCCATCCAACAGGCTATTACCCATTCCCAAAGGTACTCTGCCCATCCCACAGCTATTACCCATCCACAGGTATCCTCTGCCCATCCCACAGGTATTAACCATCCCAAAGGTATCTCTGCCGCATCCCACAGCTATTACCCATCATACAGGTATCCCTCCCCATCCAACGGCTATTTACCATCCCAAAGGTATCTCTGCCAATGCCCAAGTTATTACCCATCCAAAGGTATCTCTGCCATCCCACATCTATTCCCATCCCACAGGTATCCTGCCCATCCCACTGCTATCTTAACCCATCCCACAAGCATGTCAAAGTCTTAAACCATTTCTAAAAGTTTCTACCAAGACTTTATAAAAAAAAAGAAATGAAGCAAGTGTGTGAATCAAAGATAAACTTTATTAGACAACAAGCTGATAAACCAAAAATGACCCAAGTCAAGTGTCCAAATAAACTCTACAGGTAGCCAGCTACCAGTCTCTGGAACTCTTATTGGTCACTTGGAGGTGTGCCCAGTCTCGGGGTGAAGGGTCCAGGCTGTCTGTGGAGGTGGGCCGGTGCTGGATGCTGGTCTGAATCGCCAAGCTGCGTGGCTGGCCCTGAGAGGACAACAGTGTGACCGGTTTGTTGAGAAAGCTCTCGAGAAGCTGGTGATGAGCTCTCAGACAGCTTTGAGAAAGCTCTCAGACCCGTGATGCTGAAAGGTCCTTCCTCCATGCCATGGGTGTCAGCCCAGTACTGTTGACAGATGTACTGAGGCTGGGCTTGGCTGTGGGGTGGAGGAAGGAGTAGTGTAGTCGGGCTGTCTGGTCTGCAGCTGGGTTGAGTACTGGCGTGGGTGGCATCGGTGGTGTGGGTGGCATGGCTGTGTGTGGCATCATTTGGCGTGGCTGGCATCGGTGGCAATCACTGGACACCGGTGGCAACGGTGTCGCCCGATGTCTCTGTGCCTGGACTGGGAAGGGCTGCCTGCCTGTGCTGCTGGACTCCTGGTAGCCGTAGCCCTGGTAGGTGAGGGGCTGTGGGAGCCTTGGTATGGGAAGGGACATCACTGGGGTGGAGGAGCAGACCTGGACTGGGTGGGAGCAGGGTTCCCTCTGAGCTGGAGGGTTTGTGAAGCAGCTCCGTGATCTGGTCCTTCACCACTGGTACTGGGGGATCCTCATGTCCCTCAGGGCCTGGTTACAAGGTGATGGAAGGGCTTGCGGTTGGAGGATGAGGAGTCGGTGTGGACCAGCTGAGAGAGGAGATCTCTATGCTGGGTGGGGATGGGTCCCTGATCTCCAGCAGGACAGTGTGACTCTGCCCCTCCTGCTTGTCTGGCTCTCTGCTTTCTGTGGAGGTGGAGCTGGGGGGGGTGGATGCGCCTACGACTGTGGTGGACCTCTATGTCTCCTTTCTCCCAATCGCACCAGGGAGTCCTCCACGCGCTCCACCACGGTTACAACAGCTGTCCGCCAGGTTCTCCGCCGTGGCACGCTCAACAGACAACCTGCCTGGAGACAGGGACTAGACTCTGCGGCCGGAAGAGTACTGGGTCTCAGCAGGCTGCGGAGAGAGAGGGTAGACAGAGGGCTTCCTGGTGCTCCTCGGTGGCGATCTCACCCTCCAGGAAAGCTGCAACCCTGGCCATGACGTGGTCTTCTCTGTCCGTCAGCTTAACTTGTGGCCTGGCCAGATTTCTTCAGGTGCAGCTTCCCGTACCAGGTTGTGGCATATGTTTTTCACCAGCCGAGAGCACCCTCCGAAGTTAACCCATACTCTCCGCCCTCTCTCTCCAAGCAGCCTGCTTCGCTTGGGTGTCCCTGTACATGGCCAGCTTGTCCCCATTCCACCAGCCATGATAGTATTCAGTGTTTCTTTCTAAATCGCCACCCAGCCCTTTGCATCCTCGTGTCCTCCTCCAATGAAGTATTGCCTCCTCTCGTCCGATGCCGCATATGCCCTTTCCTCCCTTTGCCAGGACCAGATGGGCCCTCATCAGAGGGGCTCCCCAGGTGGTAAGGGCTAGCCTCCTTCCACACCACCAGCAGCAGCAGCACCAGCAGGATCATAACTCATTCATCATCATCACAGAGCAGCAGCAGCAGCAGGACCAGGATCAGAAGCAGCAGAGTAATCACCAGGGAGCCCCAGCAACCAGCAGCCACCAGGAGCACTGAGCAGGACCAGGGCAGAGCAAGAAGGAGAGACGAGCAACGAGCAGGTGAAGCAAGACCAGGAGCACGAGCAGCTACGAAACAGTCACAAGCAAGTCCATGGAGAAGACGAGCAGGACGATGCAATTCACAATAGGGAAATTCAGACAGGAACACCAGCAGAAGGACCAGCAGCAGCTTCAGCAGAGTAACGGCAGCACAGAAGCCACATGAGCCACCAGGAACAGCTTCAGCAGAAGCCCAGCACCAGAAAGAGCGAGCCCAGCAGCAGAGAGCCCCAGCAGAAGCAGAGTCAGGGACAGGGGGCGGGAGGGTGGGCCTGTCCTCTTGCAGGGATGGCAAGCAGGTTGCTAGAGACTTTCGCTTCTTCCCCATGGTTGTTTGGGTTGCTGGCTGGCAGGGAGGCTGGCAGGGAGGCTGGCAGGGAGGCTGGCAGGCACCAAGGCTGGCAGGAAGCCTGGCACCTAAGGCTGGCAGGATCTCTGGCACCAGGCTGGCAGGCAGGCAGGCCAGGCATAGCAAGGCTGGCAAGCAGGCAGGCACCCAAGGCTGGCAGGCAGACTGGCTGGCAGGAGAACTGGAAGGCAGGCTGGCAGCAAAGGCTGGCAGGCAGGCGAGACAGCAAGGCTGGCAGGGAGGCTGGCAGGGAGGCTTGGAGGCAGGCTGGCAGGAAGGCTGGCAGCAAGGCCTTGCAGGCAGGCATGCAGGCAGGGCAGGCAAGGACTCGATGTATCCTGCAGCAGGTCTTTCCTCGTTCGGAATGCTGGCCACGTGCGAGTTGGCTTCCTTTATATCCCGCGTGGCTTGCACAATGCATCCCAGCCAGCAATGCGCATTATTACGCCAGGCCATCAGCCGTTAGGGGTCCTTTCCGGCTGTAACAATGCTGCTAAAGGTTCTTTACACTGCTTCTGCAGCCCCGTTTCAAAATCACGCTGGGCTATATTTTCTAGCTCCTGCATCCTCTTAAAACAATATCCTGCGTTTCCACGTCTGTGATGGCTAGAGGCCACCCCTGGATATTGCCCTGTACCGGATGTGCCATCCCTCTCATCCTGCTTCCAACCCACAGGGCTAATCCGTTCCATGGTCAATCCGTTTCCCTCATCGCCTCTTGTCTATTTCCTCTTTTTTTCCTGCAGCCTTGGTATAGGTCACGCGGGGTTAGGACAAAATTGTTTAATGCCAACCATTCCTCTGAGAGCGAGATTAACAAACGGATTGGGAAGCGGATAACAACGGATGGAACATTTTGCTCGTCCGTTGTCTCTGTTTTGCATCCGTTGGGCAGTGTGACAGGGCCTTAAGCAACTGCAATGATTCACTTAACAACTGTGGCAAGAAAGATCATAAAGTGGGCAAGATTTTCTTCATGACTGTCTTGCTTGGTGGACTTTGGGCTTGAGGTGGCAAAAAATGAAATTTTAATTTTGAGTTTTACCAATTAGATATATTTGTTGTTAAAGAAATGGCTAGTTTAGACTATTATGTAAAAGTAAAAAGTTGAGGTTTGATGTTAATGCCTTATTCAAGTGTACCAAAGGGATTCAGAAGTGAATGTCTTTTTTTTCCTTTCCCCCTTTTCTTTCCCTCACTTTTCCCTTCCCTATTTGCCTGCTATGTACTTTTGTATTTCCTTTATATGCTATGTTATAAACTAATAAAATTGTTTTAAAAACAAAAACTGTCTCACTTAGCAACAAAAGTTTTGGGCTCAGTTGTGGTCATATGTTGAGAACTACCTGTACTGAGCTTTTCAATCAACTTATGCTTTTGGGGGTTGCTGTTTTGACCCCTAATGATGACAAAGGCCTAAGTGGAAAGAATGAGAGAAAAGTAAGAAAAAAAATAAAGATGACATGCTAATGATATATTTAAGAACTACAGTATTTAACCAGATGATGCCTTATGTATCTGAAGAGAAAAAAGGCACACAATAGAACACCTGGCTCATTTGATATAACATGACATGAATAAGAAGGAAAAGATACACAACTGGAGCCAGAAACATCACTTGAGATATGTAGCAGTACATAGGAGAAAATGGGTAAAATAATGACATATCAGAAGATGCATGCTAACCATTTCTGCCTTTAAAATAATCATTTTATGGAACTACATTTTAATGGTGAAATATCATTTGCAATTTCTGGAAATAGAGTTGTGCAATGCTTTGATTGGAAACTTTATTTTGAAAATGAAAAGGCAACTTTTGGAATCAAAATTTCATATCATTTAAACTTTGAACTGGAAGGGATGCTCTTGAAATTGATTCTGTCATTTGTCAGATCAATGATTTGAACTGATTTGATTTAGCTCACCATTTCAAATTGAATCAGCTTGATTTCTTGAAGGGAATTGACAAGTAGATTCAGCCCTAGGGTGATACACGTGCTCCTACTCTCAAATAAATAGGCAATATGAACTCTTGATAACCTAGAAGGTATTTAATTTGCACATGATGTATCCTGCAACTTTTAATGATGAATTAAGGAAGGCCTTGTCAACATAAATGCAGAATGTCTTATGATACTCAATGCTCAATGCTTATGATACTCAATTGACTGATGACACTTTAACTTAAATAGCCCTGTCACTGAAAATAAATAAGCATCACTGATGGGTCTCCCAACCTCTCTCCCCCAATGGACCTCATGAGGACTTCATGGAGCATACTGTAAAGAATAAATAGATTAAACGGTATTACATCACCTTCTAATTTCAGGTTTTTGGAGAAAATCACTGAAGCACTGTTCACCTAAGTACAGGTCACAGCGGATATTCTCCTTGAGTTCACTGAGGAACCAGGGAGGCTCACACCAGTTCTGAAAGCAATATTGTAATAAAATGTTGACCTTGGGGAATAAAATGAAGAGATGCTGCCTATGAAACAAGCAGACAAGAGAGGGAGGAATGCCCAGTGGTTAATGGTCAGAGAAAAATGCTTAGGATGGACCTGATCTAAATAATCAATCAGTCAAAGGTTGTGGATAAGGTAAGTTTTTACCTTCAGACTGACAAGATTGACCCTCACTGCTTAACCAGACAGGAGACACAACTAATGAGCTAATTCTATTTTATTTTAAGTCTACATTAATAAAATCTTGCATATTTCTCCTAAAGTATATTTGAGTTTTTGAAGTGAAAAAGGCTTTGCAGAATTCAGAAATATAAGGGACAATAGATTTCCAAACAAGTCCAATAACTTGAAAATGTGAAATAAGTCCATCCACTTAAAAATATGGTTCAAATTCTCATCTCCCTTTTTCTCTTGTCTTGTGGAACTTCATGTAAGTTTAGCTAATTACTTTTAGGTCTAGATCAGCAGTTATAGAAGTAGATGTCTTTTCTAACTTAGTGGTCTTCAGAAGTTTGGGAACTTTAATTTGCACAATTTCAGCTGGGAATTCTAATCAAAACACACTTGGAAGGCATCGAGGCTGGAAAGTTATTTTTAAAAAAAGTTCAGGGAATTTAATTTATATCATCCTTTAGTTTCAGAAATATTTAGTTGCATTTCTAAGCCAAGAAATGTCTAAGTGACAAAAATTATTTCTGGTTCTTGAGAAATAGGAAGTCTGCTTGAGATCATTTAAAAGGAAATGTCAAAGTTTGAATCCACAAGGGTTCATGACCACTGAACATTCCATTCTAACACTGTCCCTCTGCTCAATTTAAATCTGGAAAGAATAGATTTTGGGAATCAATAAGAAAACAATGTTAATTTTTCACTGTATAGACATGTGTTTAATGCAATGTGATTCACTGAGAAACTAGTTTGCAAGGAAATGAACAGGGCTGTCCAGTAGATAGAATGTCAGCATCTCTCATTAGGTAACATTCAAACTTATGTGCCACCCCACCACAAAATATTTGATGCTCCCAGAGGCTACACTTAATTGTAAGCATCGTTATATTGATGATATGCCTTTGTAATCCTTAGGCAACAACAGTTGTTAGATGAGATCTCCGCTTCTCTCCTCTGCTGTCAAAGTAGACATAAAACCTTTTGTGCCCTTCCCTGCCCTCCTCTCCTCTCCTCTCCTCCCCTTTCTTCCTTTTTCTATGAAAACAGAACCTGGCTCAGAATTAGTCTATGCTTTACTGACATCGATAAAGTCTCCCAGGAACTGAATTATTAGGATTAGTTTAAGCCCATGTCACACTGCACCAACAGATGGAAAGAGGATGTAAAACGGAGACAAAAACTTCCATCCGTTGGTTAACGCGATTCATCCGTTCTGTACTCACTGCCTCCATTTTTCATCC